>CABHPQ010152246.1:16391-38017 GCA_902168405.1 Peromyscus aztecus | reverse complement strand
AGTGTTTTATTAGTAACACATTTGCCATACAGAACATTCCCACAGCAACCATCTATCTCCTCTGCAGCTCGTGGAAGAAACTTGAAGGTAGTAGTTACAGAACTGCCATAGTTTAGCACATTGGTTATATGGACAACAGTCAATACATTTGTACAAAAGTTTTAGAAGTCCGTAATAGATCTCACTCCAAGAATGCAAACACAGTGTTAATCATGAAATGATGACATTCCAGAAGAGTGAGAGAAAAGAACACATCTTGAGATTCCTAAATGACTAGCTCAAAAAAATTGCTCATAAGATGCTAATAACTTTTTAAATATAAAAACATATTATGATTTTCACTGTGAAAATCTTATTATAAAGAAAAACGATGTGGCTTATCTTGCAAGTCCTATAAGTGGCTTTGATTAACTACTAACTACTGACATTTTGGTTTTAAATACTGAACACAAGTCTTAGCATATCTAAATGCTTACAATAAAACATACTAATTTATGTTGTAGCTATTTCAGTTACTCATGATTGGTTTGATCTGTCTAGAATGTGCCTCCATTGTCAAATGAATCTTAAATTGTGAATTAGTTAAGTGTCACATGAAATCCTGTTGCCTTCAAAGATATTTTTGATCTTTCATTCATTGTAGCATTTTGTTTAGACACATAGACACAGATAAAGCTACCCTTCCCAGCCTCCGTCTGAAATATGACTGCCGGTGTGTCCAAGTTCCTATCCATGTGCTGTGAACAGAAAGGAAGTGAGCTGTTCCTCCATCATTCACCTCTTTCTTTTTCCTCCCTCCACAAAAGCATCTGAAATAATGGTGAGGCCTGCATTTGGGAACAGGAGAGGAATCCTGTCAACCAAAGGCCTGACTTCAAACTTTGGAAGCCATTGGCTTGCCCTGCACTAGTAACTGAAAGAAGAGCGAAGCCTTTGTTGTCACCATTCGCTACAAGTGACCTGTGCTGTCTAATGTGATATTCATTTGAATTATTCTGAAAAGGAAATTCTACTACTATTAGCTGACATTTACTTTAAAGGCTACACATTTAGATTCCACTCCCATGCTATTATTGCACCATGTTTCTTAACAAGGATATTTTAGCCCCTTAAAATTCAAAAGGAAACAAGTGAGGTTGTATTTAAAGTAAATACCCCTGAATCTATGGCTGTTAAGTCCTTGCTTGTAATTTTTAGGACATCATAGAATAGTATGATAAGACAGACAAATATCCCTGTATGAATTATGCATAAGGAGGGGGGGAAAAAGAAAGAAAAAGTGAGCAACAATTGCCTTTGGGTTTAAGAAGTGTTAGTAAGTGTTGCTGAACTGAACGGATCAAATGCTTTGGTGCAAAGCCCTTGAGCTTTATTGATGCCCCACATCAAATGCATCTTCAGTAAAAAGAGACATCTGATGTCAAAGGCACGGAACCTGTGCAGCTCCCCAGAGGAAGCAGTGATTTGCCCTTACTGAGATTCCCATCATCTCTCACCCTCAAGGGATCTTGATCCCTGAACTCTTGGAAGACATTAAACTAATGATTAAAAGATAGTTGTTAAAGGAGTATTACTTTTTTCAAAATGAAAAGTCAAAATGTTTTTTATTTTAAAAAAAAACCTCTAACAGATATGCAAATAAGACATGGTAAGAACTGAGGAAAATTGATTTGCATATGATGTTCTTTGCAGAGGCAATATCCTTATTTTTTCTGTAACAGTAGTTTATTAAATTATGGAAACATTCCTGAACAGTTGCTCACATAGTCCAATAATCACATCCTGGCATCTGAAGTCAATTCAAGGAAAAGGCTTTGACCACTTAGATAACTTAGAGAAAATGACCAATTTCTTCAAACTGCTGATATGGTGTGAACAGTGTTAATATTATACTTCCTAGGAAGTTCATCTGAGTCCAAGCATACAGTATACACTGGAATCTGCTCTGTCATATGGATATTTCCTGCAGTTAAACATTCCCTCAGAAAACTCACAAGAAAGTGGTAAGAATCAGAATCCCACCCCTGTGGTTATATAAGCAGCAAACATTTGCTAGGGGCTCTTCAGTGGAGCTGTCTGCATTGTATGCAGAGAATTTAGTTCTATGGCTTTTATGAATCATCATTCAAGGTCAGAAGGGACTTTTTAGTGATACGTTTATTTGGGAATTACCAATGTGTCTGTAAGTAAGATCAATAAACTCATTAGTTCTCCAGGCTGGACCTTGGTAGAATCATCTCTTTCCTCTGTTGTTGGTGTCTGGTGTAAATAGATATTTTTCTATTTGCAACCAATTGGCAACCCAAAAAGAACTCTACAGAACCTAAAATGAGAGTTGATTTGAAGGACTGGTAGCCCTACCCCTTCTATGGCTGATAAGTATAAAACTGAGGGTGATCTTTTTGAGGGTGAAACATTGGCAGGAGCAATACCAATATGGCTAGCCCACTCACGCACTAGGGAATGATATGTATACCTCTTTGATTGCTTTGTCGAGTATGTGTCCCCTACTGTGGGTGATAAGACAGTGAAGCACCTTTGAGGCAATTCTCAGGGTGGCAATCTTCCCCGATGTAGCAAGGGTGATCTACCTCCTTGATGAGTGGGTGCCCTCACATGAATACGGACATTGTTCCCAGTATGGCTGCTGAACTACAGAATGTACTGTTATCTGCAGTAGAATGCGGCCTCTGGACATAACCACAGTGGGACACTGCTGTAAGCAGGCTGTGACTGTGACAAGCCTTCTGCTGTGCACAAGAGGACCACAAATGAGACTGAACTCCCACTCCCCAAATAACTCAGCCACTTAAGGGAGGAATTACAGAGAGAAACAGATGTAGAGATTCTGTTCTCCACATCAGCCTCTGATTTTGCAGGAAAACAGCTTATCATTTCTCACAAGTGTAGGACAAATAGGAAGGAGAGCAAAATTATATCTGTTCTAAGTAGCCTTTCTAGGACCCAAACTTGGAACACAGCAGAAGCATCAGAGGGAGGGAAAGAATAAGGGAGAAGTGATAGATAATACTCTCAAGTACAAACTTTAATACAGAGGCAGGTAAATCCATGAGTCAACATGCATATGGGGGCTCCGTGATGACCCTGAAGAGGAAATTATCATGGAATACTCAGCATCAGAACATCCTGAAATGGAAATGACTTAAATGAAAACTGAAAAGCTTCCCACAGTCTGTCCTGTGAGGCTGTCTGATAATCAGGTAGATAAGATTGATTTGTGCTATGGAAAAACTGAACAATCTAATTACACAGTCACCTTGAGACCAAGGTTGTATTCTCTGAGATGGTACAAGGGAAATCAGTTTTTAATGGAGTAGAATGCCTCAGTGGTCCTTTATGGACACTTGGCTATTGATGACTGAGGTCCCATGACTATCAAGTCCTGGAAGACAACAGAAGAAGAGTAGGAATTACTTGAAGAATTTAGCATGAGAGAGATGGTATTTGATGCCCAGTTTCCTAGACCAGCTATGGCTATGTCCATGGGAGAGTTCATGAATAAGTTAAATGATCAGAGTCCTCAGTACTGTTATGGGACTTTAATGGCTCTGGTGAGACCCATGGTGTGTCATGATCTTTATAATGTAGGAGAGGCTCTGGTGAATCTTAATAAACTGGGCTGGCATGTAATGGGGTTCATAAGGTACACAAGCACTTTGGGGATGAAAACGGGAAGCAGATCGTGAGGCTCATCAATGCCAATTGAAAGCAAATGAGGTAAGACTGGTGTCAAGCTAGAGTTCTTGAGGGGTAGGAAGCAAATGCTGTCTGCCAGTTGAGTCTCTGGAAGGGTCAAAGGCTGAACAACAGTTTACCCAGAGGGATGAAAGAATGAGTGAATGATAGAACAGTCCAGGTAAAGACCAAGCTTGCCATAGTAGAGGTTTTCTTAGGGCACTCAGACAACATTATACACATTTCTACCTTTCAGGAAGGTGTATTGAACAGGGTACAGAATGTCTGATTAATCCAAAGCCTTCTCAGCAGCCTTGCGTGGTCAGTGGGGAGACAGCAGCTACGGCGCCAGCTGAGGAGCTTGTTAGACACAGGAAGAACTAGGTCAAGTGGTGAATGAAGCAGGAGAGAGAGCAGCCTGACTTCCTGTTGCTCTGAGGGCAGGCAGAATGGGGAAGCCACCCCAAGTCCCAAAGAGGTAGGGAGATGTGTAGTGGCCTCACAGAGGCACCCTAGTATGTAAGGTCAGAAGGTTTGTGGAGCGTGAGACTGGATTATAGAGAAGGAGAACAGGTAGTGCCCTTTCTATCAGTGCCCCTGTACTCAAATGGCCTTTTTTAAATTTTTTATATTTGTTTATTTAATTTTAGATGGGTGGTGTTTGGAAATGTAACAATCCTGGCCTGTTTGTAAATCCTACTTTTTTTTTTTCAGCTAAATGATTAAATTATTAACACTGGGCTTCAGAATGGAAAAACAAGAAACACCCAAGCCCTCCCCCAGACCTCTTACCCAGATTTTTGTTAGTCCCTCTGTTTCCTTCTGCATTGATATCTTAGAAAATATGCAGTTCTCCTTTTGCCTTTTATCCTTATTTTGTCTTTATGTTTGAGAGATTTTGCAGTGGATGTTGGACATTACTGTTACACATAAAGTCTGTATACATTTTCCCATTCTCCATCCTCTTTTGTCAGGTCGTCCTAAGCACAGCTCTGTGATACATGTGAGAGATGCACATGGTACCAGGCTGTCTCTTTACATGAGTACTGAGAATCTGAACCCTTAGCCTTCATGCTGATTTGTAGCATTTCTCCAGCATCTCATAGTAGTTTTGTTTAAAAATTAATCACAGCCAACTCTTCCTTTAAGTTAAGAACGAACACGGCTTGATATTTATTACCAGAGATATTAGAATAACTTAGGATAACTTACTTACCTTACAACCCAAAAAGTGTGAACTGATCAAATTGCCTTTTGACAGACAAAAATGATGGGATCTTTACACATTGCACTGGACACTGCTAAAACATTTTTTAAAAGTATTCCCTTAATTATTGAACTCAGAGATTACTTGGTACTTGTTTGGAAGAGATATGGGGGATGGGGGTCTTCACAGGCCTGCTCACCATCTGTAAAAAAAAGGCTGAATTATACAATACTAATCTTTGAGTGTCATAGATTTGCAAAATATTTACAAGAACAGTCCAAATATTTAAAGACTTAGAAGGGTGGAAAAAGCACTCCTAAGAGCCAGAATGCTGTTGTGTTTCTGTTTTGTTAATAGCTGAGCATATCTTTTGCCTGCTTTACTGAAATATACAAGCTTCTTATATATAAAATTAGACTCCAGCCAGGGAAGCAGGGCTTCACCTCTCCCTCTTCTCAACTTCAGCTCTGTTGTGGCCTCTCCTCACTCTCTACCCCCATTCCCAAGAGACAAAAAATCAGATTCTATTGAAATGTCTTATTTTCCTCATTTCTGTGGTCTCCCTCAACCTACCATCCCTAGCCCATCTTCACTTTTAAGTGTCAGCTGCCAATAACAATAAACACATTTTACCTGGAACTCCTACTGGCTACACCAAACAGGGTCCCAGAAAAATTCCCTGGCAGACAACACACAGCCACCACACTCTCCCAAGAACCAGAAAAGGCAACATAAACCAATGAATAAACATTCACCCAACAAAGTCAGGACCAGATATCAGCACCTAGAATTACAATAGACTTTAAACCAAAACTAATCAGAAGAGACAGGGAAGGACACTACAGACTCATTAAAGGAAAAGAGCACTGAGAGTATACTGAAATTCTTAATATTTATACACCAAACACAGAGGCACCCAAGTTCATAAAAGAAACACTACTACAGCTTAAATCACATACTGACTCTTACACATTGATAGTGGGAGAATTCAGTACCCTATTCTCACCAATAGACAGGTCATCCAGACAAAAGGTAAACAGAAATGCTGGAGCTAAGTAACATTATAAACCAAATGGAACTAACAGATATTTAAAGGGCATTTCACCAACACAGACACACAGACACAGACACAGACACAGACACACACACACACACACACACACTCACACACACACACATTCGCGCACACACATTCACACACACACTCACACAGACACACACACACTCACACACACACTCACACACATTCACACACACATACTCACACAGACACACACACTCACTCACACACACACTCACACACATTCACACACACTCACACAGACACACACACTCACACACATTCACACAGACACACACACTTACACAGACACACACACTCACACAGACACACACTCACACACATTCACACACACACTCACACACACACACATGTGGTGGTATTGTGTTCCCCAAAATAATGTGTACCTTAATAAACTTATCTGGGGTCAGAGACAGAACAGCCACAATATTAAACAGAGGTTAGGCAGTGGTAGCACACGCCTTTAATCCTAGCATTCCAGAGACAGAAATCCCTCTGGATCTCTGTGAGTTCAAGGCCACATTGGAAATGGCCAGGCATGATGATACACACCTTTAATCCCAGAAAGCCAGCTTTTAATCCCAGGGAGTGGTAGTAGAAAGTAGAAAGGTATATAAGGCATGAGGACCAGAAACTCGAGGTATTTGACCTGGAGAAGCATTTGGCCTGGTTAAGCATTCAGGCTTCTAGCAGCAGTTCAGCTGAGAGTCATTCGGATATGAGGACATAGAGGCTTCCAGTCTGAGGAAGCAAGACCAGCTGAGGATCCAGCGAGGTGAGATAGTTGGGGCTTGTTTTATTTCTCTGACCTTCCAGCATTCACCCCAATACCTGGCTCAGGTTTGATTTTATTAATAAGAACTGTTAAGACTCATGCTACACACACACATACAAATAAATAAATGAATAAATAAATAAATAAATACTTTCTTCATAGCACTTCATGGAACTTCTTTAAAACTGACCAAATACTCAGACACAAAGCAAGTCTCAACAGATGAAAGAAAATAAAAATTATGCCCTGCATTCTATCTGACCACCATGGATGAAAGCTGGATATCAACAACAACATGAGCAACGGAAGGCTTACGAACTCTTGGAAACTGAACAACTCACTGCTGAATGAAAAGGGGGTCAAGACGGAAATGTGGAGGGGAAGTAAAACCTTTCCAGAATTGAACGGAAATGAAAGGACAACATACACAAACTACAGTGCAGAATGAAAGTGCTTCTGAGAGGCAAGTCCACAGCACTGAGAGTCTGTATAAACCAAATCAGAGAGATCACATACTTGTAGCAATAGCATGCCTGAAAGGTCTAGAACCAAAAGAAGAAATAACGGGAGACTTAAGAAGCAAGCTGGTGTAGCTATCCTAATATCTAATAAAATAAACTTCAAACTAAAATCAATCGAAAGAGATTGGGAAGGACATTACATACTTATCACAGAGAAAATCAACCAAGATAAAGTCTCAATTCTGAACATTTACGCCCCAAATACAAGGGCACCCACATATGTAAAAGAAACATTACTAAAGCTTAAATCGCACATCAAAACCCACACACTTGTAGTGGGAGATTTCAACACCCCACTCTCATCACTGCCAGACTGAAACTTAACAGAGAAATAAGGGACCTAACAGAAGTTATGACTCAAATGAACTTAATAGATATCTACAGAGCATTCCACCTTAACACAAAAGAATATACCTTCTTCTCAGCACCCCATGGAACCCTCTCTAAAATTGACCACATGCTGGAACACGAAGCAAATCTCAACAGATACAAAAAAAATTGAATAACTTCCTGTATTTTATCAGACCACCATGGCTTAAAGTTAGATTTCAACAACAACAAAATCTACAGAAAACCTACAATATCATGGAAACTGAACAATGCCCAAATGAATCACCAATGGGTCAAGATAGAAAGAAAGAAAGAAATTAAAGATTTCCTAGAATTCAATGAAAATGAAAGTACAACATATCCAAATTTATGGGACACTATGAAAGCAGTGCTAAGAGGAAAATTCATAGCACTTAATACCCACATAAAGAAGATGGAGAAATCTCACACTAGTGACTTAACAGCACACTTGAAAGCTCTAGAACAAAAAGAAGCAAACTCACCCAGGAGGAATCAATGCCAGGAAATAATCAAATTGAGGGCTGAAATCAATGAAATAGAAACAAAGAGAACAATACAAATAATCAATGAAACAAAAAGTTGGTTCTTTGAAAAAATCAACAAGATAGACAAGCCCTTATCCAAATTAATCAAAAAGCAGAGAGAGAGCATCCAAATCAACAAAATCAGAAATGAAAAGGGAGTCATAACAACAGACAATGAGGAAATCCAGGGAATCATCAAGTCATACTTCAAAAACCTGTACTCCACAAAATTAGAAAATCTGAAAGAAATGGACAATTTTCTGGATAAGTACCACATACCAAAGTTAAATCAAGACCAGATAAACTATTTTAAAAAGCCAATAACCTCTAAGGAAATAGAAACAGTCATTAAAAGTTTCCCAACCAAAACAAGTCCAGGACCAGATGGTTTCAGCACAGAATTCTGCCAGAATTTCAAAGAAGAGCTAATTCCAATACGCTTCAAATTTTTCCACACAATAGAAACAAGGAACATTACCAAACTCCTTCTATGAGGCTACAATTACCCTGATTCCCAAGCCAAACAAAAATGCAACAAAGAATGAGAACTACAGACCAGTCTCGCTCATGAACATTGATGCAAAAATACTCAATAAAATATTGGCAAACCGAATCCAAGAACACATCAAAAAAATTATCCACCATGATCAAGTAGGCTTCATCCCAGAGATGCAAGGATGGTTCAACATACGAAAATCTGTCAATGTAATATACCATATAAAAAAAATGAAAAAAAAACACGTGGTCATCTCATTAGATGCTGAAAAAGCCCTTACAGAATCCAACACTCCTTCATAATAAAGGTCCCAGAGAGTTCAGGAATACAAGGAATATACCTAAACATAATAAAGGCAATTTACAGCAAGCCAACAGCCAACATCAAATTGAATGGAGAGAAACTCTAAGCGATTCAACTAAAATCAAAAACAAGACAAGGCTCTCTACTCTCCCCATATTTATTCAATATAGGACTTGAGGTTCTAGCTAGAGCAAGAAGACAACAAAAGGAGATCAAAGGGATAAAAATTGAAAAGGAAGACGTCAAACTTTCACTATTTGCAGACAATATGATAGTGTACATAAGTGACCCCAAAAATTCTACCAGGGAACTCCTACAGCTGATAAACTCCTTCAGTAATATGACAGGATATAAGATTAACTCAAAAAATCAGTAGCCCTCCTATATACAAATGATAAAAGGGCTGAGAAAGAAATCAGAGAAACATCACCCTTTACAATAGCCACAAATAATATAAAATACCTTGGGGTAACTCTAACTAAGCAAGTGAAGGACCTGTATGACAAGAACTTTAAGTCTCTGAAGAAAGAAATTTAAAATGGAAAGATCTCCCATGCTCATGGATAGGTAGGATTAACATAGTAAAAATGGCAATCTTACCAAAAGCAATCTACAGGTTCAATGTAATCCCCATCAAAATCCCAACACAATTCTTCACAGACCTGGAAAGAACAATACTCAATTTCATATGGAAAAACAAAAAACCCCGGATAGCTAAAAGAACCTTGTACAATATAGCAACTTCTGGAGGCATCACGATCCCTCACTTTAAGCTCTACTATAGAGCTACAGTAATAAAAAACATCTTGGCACTGGCATAAAAACCAACATGTGGGCCAATGGAGTCGAATTGAAGACCCTGACATTAATCCACACATGTATGAACACCTAATTTTTGACAAAGAAGCCAAAACTGTACAATGGAAAAAAGAAAGCATCTTCAACAAATGGTGTTGGGGTAACTGGATGTCAACATGTAGAAGACTGAAAATACATCCATATCTGTCACCATGCACAAAACTTAAGTCCATGTGTATCAAAGACCTCAACATAAATCCAGTTACTCTGAACCTGATAGAAGAGAAAGTAGGAAGTAGTCTTGAACACATTGGTACAAGAGATTACTTCCTAAATATAACACCAGTAGCACAGACACTGAGAGAAACAATTAATAAATGGGACCTCTTGAAACAGAGAAGCTTTTGTTGGGCAAAGGACATGGTCAATAAGTCAAAAATACAGCCTACAGAATGGGGAAAGATCTTCACCAACCCCACATCTGACAGAAAGCTGATCTCCAAAATATATAAAGAACTCAAGAAACTAGACATCAAAATAAGTAACAGTTCAATTAAAAAAAAATGGCCTATAGAGCTAAACAGAGAATTCTCAACAGAAGAATCTCAAATGGCCAAAAGACATTTAAGGAATTACTCAACATCCTTAGTCATCAGGAAATGCAAATCGAAATGACTCTGAGATACCATCTTACACCTGTCAGAATAGCTAAGATCAAAAACACTGAAGACAGCTTATGTTGGAGAGGATGTGGAGCAAGGGGAACACTCCTACACTGTTGGTGAGAACACAAACTTGTACAGTCACTTGGGAAATCAGTATGGCGGTTTCTCAGAAAATTGGGAATCAGTCCTCCTTAAGACCTAGCTATACCACTCTTGGGCATATACCCAAGGAATTCTCAATTATACCACAAGACAAGGACACATGCTCAACTATGTTTATAGCAGCATTTGTAATAGCCAGAACCTGGAAACAATCTAGATGCCCCTCAACTGAAGAATGGATAAAGAAAATGTGGTATATATACACAATGGAGTACTACTCAGCAGAGAAAAACAATGACATCATGAGGTTTGCAGGCAAATGGATGGAACTAGAAAATATCATGCTGAGTGAGGTAACCCAGACTCAGAAGGACAAACATAGTATGTACTCACTCCTAAGTGGAAATTAGATATAAAGCAAAGGATAAACAGACTGCAACCCACAGCTCCACGGAAACTAGCTAGTAAGGAGGCCCCTAAGAAGGATGCATGGATTGCCCAATGATGGAGAAATGGATGAGATCTACATGAGCAAACTGGGGGTGAGGGGAGTAATGGAGGGCAAGGGACAGGGGATAAGAGCTTAGGGGAGCTGGAGGTTTGAACTGAAATGGGAACAGAGTGGGAGACCAAGGAAAGAGATACCATGATAAATGAAGACATCATGGAAATAGGGAGAAGCAGAGTGCTAGGGAGATTCCCAAGAATCCACAAGGATGACTCCACTACAGACTACTAGCAATAGTCAAGAAGGTGCCTGAGATGGCCTACTTTGGTGATCAGATGGCTGAATACCATAACTGTCATCATAGAACCCTCATGCCTCCATCAAATCCCTCCCCTCAGGGCTCAGGGAACCCTGTGGAAGAAGAGACAGAAAGAGTCTAAGAGACAGACAAAACAGAGGACACCAACAAGAAGGCCCTCTAAATCAATGGGATCATGCACCTGTGAGCTCACAGAGACCATGGCAGCATGCACAGGGAGTGCTTGGATCTGCACCAGATGGGGTGCTAGAGCTGAAAGGAGAAGTGTACTCATGTGCTGATCCCTCACTTCTAAGCTATTTTCAATTAATAACCACTTGCAAATGAAAATTTAGTTTTCTCCAAGGGAATCTCAACTCTTAAACAAACCACTCTTAAAGGTAGCCTGCATGCCCAGCAAAAAATGAACTTGATGGCATCTTTGGAGGTTCCTTGTCTTATAATGGCATGTTAGGGCTTTTTCTTTTTCTCTAATTTTCACTTATTTTTTTATTTTACTTTTATTTTTAGCTCATTTGTGTATTATCTCTCTTTTTTAACCCTACAAGTCCTTTGCGTATATATTATGGATTTCAGTTTAGTGTTTATGGGATTTCTTAGTTGAGAGCAAGCAGGTCTCTATAGCTATATCTGTGTCAAGTGACTTTTCTCAAGGTCTTTTCCTTTTGTTTGTTTTGTCTTATTCCTGTGTTAGGTTTTGTTCTACCTTTTATACTAAATCGTATTGTATTATATTAAATTAATTATGTCATATTATTAAGCATGTTTGTTTTTTAATGAGAGGCAGAAAGGGGGTGTATTCAGACAGGAAGGGGGTGTGGAAGAATTGTGAGAAAGAGGGGAAACTGTAATCAGAATATTTTATGTGAAAAAAATCTATTTTCAATAAAAGAAAAAATAATGAATAAATAAAAATAAACCTTTGCCATTTGTCATTAGAATTTGCTATTTTGTTATGATATGCTCTCTTTAATTTTGTTCAAACATATTTATTAATCTTTCCCTATTGATGCATATGTAACTTTCATAGCTTTCTCATTTATATATTTTCATGTCAAGATTATTTTATTAAATTATTCTTACCATTTTTCCTATAAAACATTTTTCTGTTTACAAATTTGTGAATTAGCTACCATCCAGAAAGAGATTCCTATATATATAAATTGATTGTAATTGTAATCCATATGATGCCTATATTGTAAATTGATGCATATACCTAAATGCTCAAGTTGATGTGTGCAGATACACATATCAAAGCATTTGTTTTTTTTCAGTCCACTATAAGAAAAATACCAGAAAACTTAAACCACAATTATTTCTCATGCTTCTGGAAAACAGTAACTGAAGAACGATATGCCAACCGGTTCTGTGTCTTCTGATGAGAAACTCCATTGTCTTCATAATCTTCTCTTTGAGTCATCAGATGTCTGAAAAGGAACAAGGGAACTTTCTTGACTCTTCTCTAAGGACACTGATACAACCCGTGCACATTTCACTCTCACATCTGAATCACCTCCCAACATTGCTTAAACTGTCACATTTGAGGTTCAGACTTAAGCATAAAGATTTGTGGAGAACACAGTTTCTTCTATGTGTATAATCAGAGCAAGAGTATTTTACTAATAAGCAACATTTATTAAAATTATCTAATTCTCAATTGGATAACTTCATATCTTAAAGCTATAGTTAGCTACAGATAAATATTTGAATTAGAAATATAGTTAGTGAAATGAAAAGCCAATCTTCTAGATTAAATTGTAAAACCCTGAGGACTGTTCCTAATGCTCTAAAATATGCCATAAGGAGACTGCCTGGATCTAAAACAGGGTTAAGTGTTTCTCAAACATTCCTATAAGGACTTTACTCCTCATTCATAGGCAAGTGATTGTCTGGTTAAACACAAGCAATATAATTTAATTCATTACAAGAAGCAGATGTTCAAAGCAGCAGAAATTAAAATCAAATGCTTCAAACAGCTAAAATTTTATGACGAAACTTATTATTTATACTTCCCCAAAGTAACAATAAAACTACACATTTCAGATCTCTTTGGGGAAAATTCAAATAGTTTACTCAAATAAATTCCTATAAAATCCATTAATGCAGCACTAATACAATATAAAGTAGCATTCATTCCTGGAGAAAAGAATAGACAAAATTGCTACAGCATTTATACTGCAAAGTATGAAAGTATAAAGTATATCCATGTGTGCACAGTTACGAACAAAAGAAATTTTATGTAGCAATAGCGGGATGAGGTTTTAATCAGCACCAAGGTCTGCTATTTAGAGGAACTCAGTAGTGAAGCTTTCAGCACACCCCAAAGTGGAGTGTGACTGTTGAACACTTTCTCTCAAGGTTCACTTGAGTTAAAAAAAAAAAAAAAAAAAAAAACTCTGGAAACGATATCTGTATCGTATTCATGCTATTCCAAACAGTTTTTCTTTCCAATGATGTAAAAATGGCTGAACTCCCACATGCCTTTCTATAGTAGATAGATATCCCTGTTTGTTTGGGTTTTTTTTCCAGTGATGTGTAACAGTGTGTGTCTCAGCTACTGTATCAGTTACAAAGACCCAGAGACACAGGAGCCATGGTTGGGAAGTTCCCACTGTAGTTGTGTCTCAAGCAGATGCCTGCCATCAAGAACTAGGGAGATAGAGATGCCCGTGGCTACGTGAAGAGTCTTCTATCACCCTGCTGTTCTATGGTGAACTGCTGCTGAAATAGGAGAACACACGAAGCAAGAAGAGGTATTCAACCAAAGTGTAAATGAGTGTGAGAGGAAAATGTCCTGCTTGATCATAGAAAACAGATTCACAAAGGGGCAGAGTAGCTATGCTAAAAAATTATAGGAGCTGCTATTTTTACACCTTTGCAGAATAACAGAGGTGTGCCAAGTTGTCCAGTTCCCCAAACCACATTGTAAATTCCTGTATTTGTAGAAAGCCAGTTGAAACATTACATTGGACAATGTTAAATACTTCATTTGACTGAGGTTATACTACCTATCATTTCATTGGTGTTCTTTTTCCTAATGGCTTATATGTTCTGATATGACTGGTTTGGTAGAGAAAGGGAAATTTTCATTGTCCATGTTTTGTGAATGTTTTGACTTGTTTGGATGAGACAGAATATCATACACCCCAGGTTGGCCTCCTCAAGCTCTTATGTTGCCAAGACCAGATTTGAACACCCTGATTTTTTTTTATATTTATTTATTTTTTAAATTACACTCATGATATTCATTAATTACACTCATGACATTAATCACATTTGTGGTATTCATAGATTACATTTGCAGTATTCATTCAATTATATATATATATATATATATATTTTATTTTAAATGCCGAATGTCATTTATTGAAGGGGGGAGGAGGTCTTAAATACAGGCTTACAGCACAATGGGGGGACCCTGGAGGGCAGAAGTTCACTACTGTTGTTTTACAATCTTGCTTCTAATCTGTTAACGCCCATTATTCAGGATACACAGACAAGGAACTTCTGTTAAGCATTCAGGAGGGTGGAACCTGGAACCTGGCAGGGAATTAGCATAGGGAGGATATCAAGGTCAAGGTGCGTAAGCAAGGCAGCAGTTACCCAAAATGGGGGCCAGGGCCCTACAGGTCCCCCTTTTATTAAAAAATGAGCTTCTGACTTGGGTTGCGTGGGATGTCAGCAGGTCACCTTACCTGTCATGGAGATGCCTGCCCAGGCCACACAGGTGCTCTGTCTTAGGTTGGTGACTGCCCCCCAGGCATTACCCATCTCTGAATACTCATTTTCATACAGGCTCAATCGTGTGTGAGCTGCATAGTTAATTGCTGCCAAAGATCTCAAAGTGGCACTGGGCTTGCAGGCTGTGTGTTTGATACAGAAAAGACCAACAGAGGTCCTATCTCACCCATAGCCAGTAGGCTAAAGGCAACTGAACCATTCCCATCCTTAACGAGCCATACTGTACGTTGGGAACACCCTGATTTTTAAATAATTTTTAGACAGATATTTTTCTAACATTTATTGTGTAGCTATCCCCCCTAATTTTTTACAAAGGTGTCAAAAATACACTGGGGTGGGGGAAGTCATTCTGCTCCACAAGTGATGCTAGCAAAATTGAATACCCATCTATAAAAGAATAAAATTAGATCCCTATCACTCACCCGGCACAAAAATCAATTCTAAGTGAGTTAAAGACCTGAATTTAAAACACAGAAACTGCTAGAGGAAACACACTTCAAGATATAGGTATAGGCAAGACCTTTCTGAACAGGACTTCAATAATACACAAAATAGCCCTAGGAATTAATAAATAGGGCTATGGGAAATTAAAAAGTTTCTACAATGCAAGATATCTATCAGCAGAGCAAACTGACAGCCTGCAGAGTGGAACAAGAGCTTTGTAAGCTGTGCTTCAGTCCAGGTTTAATATCTAGAATATATAAAGAATTGTAAGGATGTAGAGACAGCTCAGTCATTAACGGCTAGGCTCACAACTGAAAAGACAAAAGAATTTTTTTAAATGCCTACAAAAAAAATGAAACTGCCAATCAACTAATGGGCTAATCAAACAGATGGTTCTCAAAAGACGCAGCACAAATTATCAATAATCATTTAAAAGAGTGTTCAGAACCCTGAATTATCAAGAAAATGAAAATGGAAACTACTTTGAGATTCTATTTCATCCCAGTCAGGATGGCTATCATCAAGAAAAAGAGAAAACAGCAATGTTGTCAAGGATGAAGAAAAAGGTGAATGCTTATTCACTGCTGATGGAAGTCAACATGGGAACAGCTGTTGTGAAAATCAGTGTGAAGGTTTTTCAACAATGTAAAAACAGAGTTTCCACAAGATCCAACTAAGCCACATCTGGGCATATACCTCTATGGTAGGGTTCTATACCCTGTCACAGAAATACTTGCTCATCTATGTTTATTGCTGTATTATTCACAATAACAGGGAAATAGAGGTAGCCTAGATGTCCATCAGATTAATGGATAAGGAAAATGTGTGCACATAGACAATAAAGTTGTGTTCAACTGTAAACATAAATGGGATCATGAAATCTGTCCAAAAAATTGGGGATGGATCTGGACAATATATTAAGCAAGATAATCCTGACTCGGAAAGATGAAAATTATGTATCCTCTCTAGTGTGAATATTTTAACTTAAAATGTCAATATATGTGTACAAGAGCAATTGAGTGTGGGTTTAGGTTGTGACACTAGTGAGTAGACCACAAGAAGGGGAAAGGAAATGCTGAAGGAGGGGAAAGGGTGATAGAACATCAAGAACATGAAAGCTAAAAGGAGGCTATGTGGGGTAGAAGAGTAATGGGGTAGTTAGGGAAATGGGGAGAAGATGAGGAAGGAGAAGGAACAAAAATAGGTGAATCTTATTTGTAATGTGATTTACTAGTGTATTTCTGTAACCTACTATTCCTAAAATTAACACTCATCAGTCTCTCCAGGTTAGAATCTCTAACTCTCTGAGGTATGATATTTTCGAATTTCGATGGTTTGGGCAATATTACAATACCACCAAAATCCAATTCCATTCAAATTCTAGCAAACTCATAGGATTTTGAAAATTCCTTCTGTCATCACACACAACTGTTTTAACAAACTTTAGGAATAGTAACCAATATAAAGTGTTATAAGTTCCAGTACATATTTTGCTGTAGATAAGCCTTATATTTCATGATCTTCTATCTTAAAAGATACTTGGCCAGGGACGGTGCTACATGCCTTTATTCTGGGCACCTGAGAGGCAGGGGCAGTTGGAGCTCTGTGAGTAGTGGGCCACTTTGATTTATATAGCAAGTTCCAGGCCCATGGGGCTACATAGTAAGTAACAATGTCTCAAAACATGTATATTTGTGTGTAGATGTCATTCTGAATGGTTTTATTAAATAAGAAACACAGAGCCAAATGCAAAGTGAAAAGCCCCAGAGGTCAGAGAGCAGTAGCTAAGAGCTGAGACCAAGACTGCCTTATCCCTTGCTGCCGTTGCCGTCCTTCCCCTGAGAAAGAGAGCTACTTCCTGTGTGTCTGTCTTTTTATTGACTTTCTGTTCTGCCTTCTCATTGGTTGTAAACCCAACCACATGACCTCCTCGTCACTGCCTGTTTATACAGACCTCCAGGTCTCTATGGTTGGTATTGAGATCAAAGACGTGTGTCTCCATGCTGGCTGTGTTCTTGAACACACAGACTCTGCCTGCCATGTGATCGGAATTAAGGGTGCGTGCTACCACTGCCAGACTTCTGCTAAATGGCTTGTTATTAGCTCTGACCCCCAGGCACTTTTTATTTATTAACATACAAATGAAATCACATTTTAGCACAAATAAAATATCACCATATTTGTGTGTAGATATGAACTGTCTTATTAATCCATCAACTCAACATTAGCTAAGAAACTTAGTATTCAATTTGTTAAATAACTTATTTAAAGGACATATGGTTTGACTGGATGACTGAAAATATGACTGCACCAACACTGAATTCATAAGCGCAGTTGAGAAATAAGGAATGGTGTCCAAAGCCACGGATAATTTGCGGTCTATGCTACAGTAACTCTCTTCCTTTTAAGAACCATTTGTTTTCATAGCAGAGTCACTGAGCTTTTTTACTGACATTTTAATAAAACAATTTCTAGAGTAATTAATTTTATATTTAGTCTCTTTAATTCCTCATCTCAGTATGTCTTGTTGGTTAACTGGCTACATCAGTTTTCTGCATCTACTTACTATCAATGCCGAACTTTTCTCATTTATTACTAGGAAGCTAAAGAATGTGAATTTACTTTCCTCTAAGTGGCCTTAATCATGTGTCATTCAAAATGTCCATGTACTCTTTCTTTCGTAGGTGTTGTTAGACTTCCTTTTGGGACCGCCAGCTCCCCAATAATGGGAGACTTATTATTAATTATGAAAGCTTGGTCTATAGTTTAGGCTTGTTTCCAACTAGCTCTTACAATTTAAATTAACCTGTTTCTATTAATCTGCATTCTGCCACATGGCTTTTTATCTCTTCTCCATTCTGTATGGCCAACTTCTTCAGTGTCTCACTGGCATCTCCCACCACACCAGATTCTAACCCAGAGAGTTTCTCTGCCTGAAAGCCCTGGCTAACCTCTCCTGCCTAGCTATGGGCCATTCAGCTCTTTATAAACTAATCAGATGCCTTAGGCAGGCAAGGTAAAACATCTTCACACAATGTATAAAATATTCAGCAACATAGGAGCTCTATTTTTGAAAATTTAGTTACTGTTCTATAGTTATAAAAAATTGCCCACTTTGAGTCATGTTTTTCTTTCAAGTTTATTTTATAAAAGGAATTTTGAAATTTTTAATTATTTTCTATTATTTGAAGTAATATAAATACAGTATATATACTGACAATGGGATAAAGTTGTAAACATCACTTCCTCCAAAGTTTTATCATTTTTTTGGTTCTTTTAACATGAGGTTAAAACTAATCAAAGGTCAAAATTTGGATCTACAATGTGTCAGGATCCTCTAAAAATCCAAAAAGCAATTGTAAGGAATAAATAATTTTATTTTTTAAAAAATGTCCTCCCTGAATATAATTGCTTGCCTTTTTATAATTCATTGGAAATTTTTGAGCATCATTTAAATTTTTCCCAGCTGGAACTAAACCAAGAACATAATTATATCATAGAAAAAAAAAACTAAATCCAGGCTAGTGAGATAGCTCACCAGGTAGCAATGCTTGCCACAAAGCCTAACAAGCTGAATTTGGTCCCCAGAATCCACCTGATGGAAGGAGAGAACTAATTCCCACAAGCTGTCCTCTAACCAGTCACCACATGTGTGCCATAGCACGTATGCATGCACAAGAGTGATTGAATAAAAATATATAAATGTGAAAATACAAAAGAAGAATTTATTCCCCAAACAGTAAGTATGTAGAGAATCTTGAAACTAGATTCTGAAATACCATATTTGATTAAGATATATATCTAAATTACTAAAGAAATTAGCTAATTTATTCTGTATTTACAATTATTTTTAATTCCAACTATTCATCTGAAAATTCAGTTTTGGGATCAAACTGGACATGTAGTGGATACTTTATCCCAAACTGGTGAATTGCTATAGAACTGGAGATTGGCAGAAACACACATCAATGTGTGTTTCTTAGAGAACACACTTCAATGTTTTAATGGACAATACAATGTAATTTTATTGTGGATACTTTCTTGGATTATTTGATATAAGTGGAATCATCTTTAAAGGAAAGCACTTACTTCATTTTATTTATTAAATCCCATTTCACTTATTGAGGGGAAGTTGTTGAGATGTGAAGAAAATTCTAAGAATGAATCATGTCCCATCCCAGGCCCTGTGCTGCCCTGTCATGTGACTAGTAGCAGAGTTCTCCATCATGTAGGATTTAGATCTCAGCCCATTCTGGTGCTTTGGAGTTGCTGGCTTTTTATCTTGTAGCCGCAGTTGGTATCATTTCCAGAACCGCTTCCTCTTGGGTTTTCATCTTAACTCTGAGATTAAAAACTCTCACTGCAAAATCATCAACTTAAAAAGATCTAGAGTCACCAGAGAGATCAGCTTCCAAGTAAACCTTTGAAGGATTCTCTTGATGTAATGGAAGTGGGACCACCTCATGGTGGGAGGCACCATCCCCTGGGCTGGGGTCTTGAACTGCAAGAAAGTGAACTGAGTGCAAGTCACCATTCTCTGAATCTTGTCTCCAAGGGCAACATCACCAGACTACTCAGGCTCCTGCTGCCAGGACATCTTGGCCAAGATGGACTGCACCCTTGAACCATAATCCAAAGCAAACCTTTTCCCTGACATTGCCTTTGTCGGGGTATTTTTGTCACAGCAGCAGGAAAAGAAGCTAGGCTACTAAGCAAGAACACTTCATACATGATAACAGCTAGAGTGGGTGAAGCATTTACATGCCAGACCTTAACTAAATACTTGAACAAACACCTCAGTTCTCTTCTCTTTTTTTCCCTCCATGTAGGTACTTGGTATCTCTGTTATACAGGTGAGGAAATAGATGAAGTTCACACTGTTAATAAGTGTAAGAGATCTGACTGCAGAGATGGCTTAGCAGTGAAGAGCTCTTGCTGCTCCTCCAGAGAACCAGTATGCAGTTCTTAACACCCATGTCAGATGTCAGATGGCTCAGAGCGGCCTATAACTTCAATTCCAGATGATTCGGTGTTGCCTTCTGAACTCCACAGGCACTGGCACGCATGTCACACACACACACACACACACACACACACACACACACACACACACACAAATAAATAAAATATCCAATACATATTTTTAAGGAATAGTGGCTCAGATGTGATGTTGCACTAAACTTTATAAAGATTCTAACTGTTGCCGCTAATTTTATTATTTATGGTTTATAGCTGGTATTTAAAATTAACCACATTCAACAGTTAAGCTATCTTATTAGCTATATTTTCCTTTAGACTTGCTTCCAGTCCATTGCATTACCACTTGTTAAATGAGCTATTTTGGTCTTACTATTAATAGCGCCTGTTCTGTCTCATTTTCTTGACAACTTAACACTGATTTACTTCATAAAAGAACCCTCTGCCTACCCAAGGAAGGAGCAGAAAGAACAAAGTGTCTACTCCAGGCTAAACGTACCCTACAAATGCAAGTATAATTTCATTGTGAGAAAAAAAAAAAAGAGGATATTCTTGTCCAGTGTAAATCAGTATGACTCAGTACGGTCTGGCTATGAGGCTGTTCATGCAGTCTTGAAGCCAGACTCTGTGTGCACGAATCCCAGCTTTACCACTTCATTCACCAAAACTCATATGTTATACTACATTATTGTTTTGATACTGTTTTGAGGTTTAAGTAAGAAAATAACAGAGAGACATCTAGAACCATGTAATTATTATATAATGTTATTATTGAAAAGTGTTCTAAAATATTTTGCTACAGAGAGAACTGGAAACTGAACACCGCCATGTCTAACATGAGACAAAGCATAAGCAAGGAGTGTGTGTGCCGTGAGAGTGACCCAAAGGCCTCAAACCTTCATTCATCCATTGCCATTGAGTCTCTAGCATTTGCCCTAGATCAAACCCATGTCCTTCTTTGAAAATATTCTTTCCTAATAAACTTTCCCTTCAGTCAGGCAGTGGTGTTGCATGTCTTTAATCCCAGATTTGGGAGGCAGAGGCAGGTGGATTTCAGTGAGTTCAAGACCAGCCTGGTCTACAGAGCAAGTTCCAAGACAGCCAGGGCTACACAGAGAAACCTTGTCTCAAAATAAATAAATAAATAAATAAATAAATAAATAAATAAATAAATAAAT
>CABHPQ010152245.1:5111-22502 GCA_902168405.1 Peromyscus aztecus | reverse complement strand
TTCAACCTAACTACTGTCATTGCTGTCTCCGCTGGCTTGATGTCCTTCCAAGATACAGCAGGACAGGAGGCAGCTGCTTTGCTTTTAAAGTCAAATCCATCTTCTTCCCCCTCAGAGAGAGGCCTTGACTTCCACCGAAGAAAAATGCATTGTTCCCCCAATCCAAGCAGCCTTGGTCTTGTCTCCACTTTCACGAAAGGAGTGGCCCAGGCAATGGGACACAGAGGCAGGTGATGTCGGAAAGGAGTGGCCTGGAAGCAGCTAAGGAAAACCTGGAATAGGGTGTTGCTAAGAGGACCCACGGGGCCTAGAGTGGGGACTCCAGCTCTAGGTGGCTGGCTCGTCTCTTGCTTGCTGGCTGTAAACTGTCAAAGGTCCTTGTCCCTTGCTCCCAGCGAAAGTGCTGAGGCCTGGAGCCCATCAGTGGGAGGGTGCTCACCAATCAGAGGCCTCCCTGCAGCTGCTCCTGACCTCTTCTCTGCTCCTACTCCACTGACTTTCCCTGCAGCTCTGAGTGCACTCTGTTCCCATCCTCCAGCCATCCAGCCTGCGAAGGAGGGACTGATGGCAACTAATGATGCCCAGTCTGTCTGGGAGCCCAGGGTTCTTGCCTCCCAGACCAGGGCTTCTCAAAGGACGTCTAACAGCTCTCTGTCTCTGTCTCTGTCTCTCTCTCCTTTCCTCCCTCCTATTTTTTTTCAAACAGGGTCTTTTTATGTACACAGGCTGGCTTCAAAGTCACAAGCTTCCTGCCTCAGTCTCCCAAGTGCAGGGATTGCAAGGAGGTACCACTGCATCCTTGTATAGATGTAAAAAGAATAAAGAATGATGAATAAGCTAAGCGGCAGGGTTGGAGACAACTCAGCAGTTAAGAGCATTTGCTGCTCTTGCAGAGGACCTGGGTTTGGTTCCCAGCACCCCGGGCGGACAGCTCACAACCACCTGCAGCTCCAGCTCCAGGAGATCCAATATCTGTTACCGGACTCTGAGGGCACCCCCCCCACACACACACACACGTATGCACATACCCCCCACACACAAATACACACAAAGATACATAATAGAGAGTAAAAAATCAATCTCAAATTTAAAGAGAAGAAGAAAGGCAAGCCTGGTGAGGTGCGTCATTGAATAAAAGCACTCACTGCACAATCTGGATGACCTCAGTATATCTATCCTGTGGCACTTGTACCGGAGACAACAGGTTGCCCATAGAAAAGGTCTCCATTTTTTCAGGGCATGGTGGCTTCTCCCTTTAACCCCAGCACTCAAGAGCCAGAGTCTGGCAGATCTCTGTGAGTTTGAGGCCTGTCTGGTCTATATAGCAAGTCCTGGGACAGCCAGGGCTACATAGTGTGACCCTCTCTCAAAACAAAACAAAAATGTCCCCATTTTCTTTGCCTCATTAACTCTTATTTACCCATCAGGACTCAAAGTCCTCCAGCAGCTGTTCTAAGAGGGACAGGGGGACAGTATCTTGGTTTGTAGCTTAGGCTAGCCTCAAACTCACAGTGTTCCTGCCTCTACCCATCAAGTGCCGGGATACAGGCACATACCACCATATCTGCTCTTTAAAGATTTTTTTAAAGTTTCTTTTGATTTTATATGTATGAGTGTTTTGCCTGCATGTATGTCTGTGCACCAAGTGCAGTCAGTGACCGAAGAGTCCAGCAGAGGGAGTCAGATCCTCTGGAACTGGAGTTACAAACAACTGTGAGCTGCCAAGTGGGTGCTGAGAATTGAACCCAGGTCCTCTGCAAGAGCAGCAAACACTCCCAACTACTGACTCATCTCTCCAGCCCCAAGCCAGCATCTTTAGAGACCTGTGTAGTGAATGCTGTGGTGAGATGCCCAGACACCCACGTCAGGGCTGGCGGTCTCTGTCCCCAGTTTCTAGGAGGACCGCAGGCTGCTACTCACAGAGGAGGCTCACGGTGGGAAAGGCACTAACTGAGAGGAGCTGTGGGGCCTTGGAGGAGAGAGGAATAGGTACTAAATAAAGGTCCAGGCTCCTTGCCTCCATCCTGACAGACTCCCAGGTGTCCTCTCCCTCCAGGGTCCTGTGGGCTGGAGTGGGCACTTGTCATTGTCATGAAGTCTCTCTATACCCAGTGCTGGCCCTGAAATCCCTTCTTGAGAAACTTCTCCCCCCAGTGACACCTTCTTTGACCCCCAAACCAAGATAGATTCCTTTACCATATGCTCATGTCTCCTCGGCGAGCTTTTATAACCAGCATGCTGTCTAGCCAGTGTCTGCCTCCTCCACCAACTGTAACAGCCCCACGGGTGGGAGCCATGTCTGATACGATTCTCTATTGCGTTCTATCATTCCAGCGCGTGATTTTGAAATATTTGTCCAGTGAATAAGCAACTTTACTATCCACCTAATCTAATCCCTTAGGAGGTCATCGACTTTACTTAGGGCTGGAGAATGTCTCCTTCGTTCACTTGATAAATATTTACAAAGAAGAACAAGGTCCTACCTCTCTCAACATCAAAATAATTCCAGATGGTTCTAAGATGTTTATATGTGAGAAAATAAAAGCTGTAGAGTTCTAGGGGAAAGATGAGTATGTTTTAGAAAAGACTTTTGAGGCACTAAGGGCCTTTATAAGCATGACACAAAAAATAAAATCAGGGAGAAAAGGTTATTATGCATGTCCACATAAAGTTTCAGACCTTTATAAGGGAAAAAATAAAGAAGGTGGGTGTGATGGCCCATGCCTGTAATCCCCTCCACTTGGGAGGCGGAGGCAGGAGGATCAAGAGTTCCCAATCACTCTGGGCTACGTAAAACCCTGTCAAAAGGGTGTGTGTGGGAGCAAGAGTAGCTGGAGATGTAGCTGGGTTGGTTGAGTGCTTGTTTAGCATTCACAAAGCCCTGGGTTCGAGACATAGCCCCACCTGAATCATCCTTAGTGATACACTGTAATCCCAGCACTCAAGAGGCAGAGGCAGGCAGAAGTTCAAGGTCATCCTGGGACTGAAAACAAGTGCAGAGCAGCCTAGACCATGCAAGACCATGTCGATTTTTTTTTTAGATTTATTTTATTTTAAATTACATGTATGTGTCTCTTGTGTGGGTAAATACATATGGGTCCAGATGCCTGTGCAAGACCGAAGGTGGCAGATCACCCCAGAACTGTCATTATAGGCAGTTGTGAGTCGCCCGATGTAGGTGCTGGGAACTAAGTTCAAGAGCAACAGTCCTTCCTATATGCACAGGTGTCTAGCACTCTGAGGCCAGAGGCAGCTCTGTGGATTTGAGGCCAGTCTAGTCTACACAGTGAGTTTCAGGACAGTCAGGATTGCATGGTGAGAGGCTATCTCAACAAGAACGAAAAGCAATGCAGTGATCTCTCTCTCTCTCTCTCTCTCTCTCTCTCTCTCTCTCTCTCTCTCTCTCTCTCTGCTTTTTGAGACAGGGTTCCTCTGTTTCAGTCCTGACTGTCGTAGAACTCACTTTGTAGGCCAGGTTGACCTCGAACTCTCGACATCACTGAGATCCGCCTGCCTCTGCCTCCTAAGTGCTGGGATTAAAGGCATGTGCCACCACTGCCCAGCCAATACATGATCTTCACCACAGGGTCTCCAGCCCCACGAGACCTTGTATTCAAAAGCTAAATAAAGTATTTGGAACAGTTATATGATAGGAAGCAAACTAATCTACTGTAACAAGAAATCCTTGTAAATGAGAAAGTTTAAAAAGGAAATCTTGGAGCTGGTTCAGCAGATCAGCACTTGCTGCTCTTTCAGAGAACTTGGGTTCCATTCCCAGGGCCCACATTGGATGGCTCATGATCATCTGTAGCTTCAGTTCCAGGGGATCTGCTGCCTTCTTCTGACCTCCTGAGTATCAGTGTCACACATGGTGCACAGATGCGCATGCAGGCAAAACACTCATATGCATAAAATAGAAATACATGCATCTTTTAAAAATATATTTTAAAAAAAGAAAGTAAAAAAAGATAGAAAATGGAAACAACGTGACAAACTTCAGGAAACCTGTTTTGCATTCTGTGCTCTTCAGGATGATACAATCA
This sequence comes from Peromyscus aztecus, assembly GCA_902168405.1. NCBI lineage: Eukaryota > Metazoa > Chordata > Mammalia > Rodentia > Cricetidae > Peromyscus > Peromyscus aztecus. Next base: position 18,459 of record CABHPQ010152245.1, on the reverse strand, counting down.
TGCAATGTCATTTTTTCCGTAAGAAGTGTGACTGTGTTAATACAAATCATTGACAGTAACCGCCAGGTCTTGGCAAGGGTATGGAGAAGCAAAGGATTCATTCACACTCATTGGTAAAATTCGACTTGTACTCTTTGGAGATCTTCTTGGCGGTATCTGTTAAATTAAAAACAGCAGTCACCTCCTTTGGTCTCAAAATCATACTTCTAGGGATGTGCCCAAAGGCATGCGTTAGGACAGAATGTGCAAAGCAGGGCGTTCCTATGTAAGAAAGTAGGGAAAGCTTTGTTAGGGGAAGTAAGTTACACAAGAGGTGGTCAATCCTAAAATAGGATACTAAATATCTATTTCAAAGAACAAGGGTAACTCTGCCTGACTAGTTTTATGTCAATTTGATACAAGCTAGAGTTTTCTGAAAGGAGGAAACCTCAATTGAGAAAACGCCTCCATAAGATCCAGCTGTAGGGCATCTTCTTAGTGATTGGTGGGGGAGGGCCCAGCCCATTGTGGGTGGTGCCATGCCTGGGCTAGGGGGTCCTGGATTCTATAAGAAAGCATGAGCAAGTCATGATGAGCAAGCCAGTAAGCAGCACTCCTCCATGGTCTCCATCTGCTCCTGCCTCCAGGTTCCTGCCCTGCTTGAGTTTCTGTCCTGACTTCCTTCAATGATGAATAGAGATCTGGAAGTGTAAGGGTCAAACAAACCCTTTCCTCCCCAACTAGCTTTGGTCAAATTGTTTTATCACAGCAATAGTAACCCTAGCTAGGACTCTCTCGATGTACTGAAATATTCTGCATCGTACAGAAATGTGTGCTGTGTATTTTCTGGAGACATGGACAGGCTCATAACATCTAAAGAGGGGAAAACGTAGAAACTATATCTGAGAATACATACTACCAATGCTCACAAATGAGGAGTCAGGGGCCAGCGAGATGGCTCAGCAGGAAAGAGCACTTGCCAAAAAGCCTGATGACCGGAAGTCAATCCCTGGAACCCACATTCATGGCCTCCTCCCTCTGCCTCCCCCCACCACCACCAAAGACAGGATCTGGCTAAGTAGCCAAAGCTGTCTTTGAACTCCTAATTCTTCTGCTTTTTGATTGCTGGGGTCACAGACTTGTGCCACCACCTTCTGTAGCTCTGACTCTCTATACCACGAGTTTCCGATGTGTTTGACTAGGCGGTAGAGAGTTACCGTTGACTTTTGAGACACTAGAGAGAAGGAGAGCAGGCACAAAGGTCAGAGACGATAGGATGCACTCAAGGCTGAGCTAACCGCAGCCCTAAGCAACCGCAGCCCTAAGGCAACCGCAGCGAGGAGATGGACGGGAACTGCGGGACACAGCCTGGGGAGCCCGTGCTCTTCTGAGGAGAAGGGGGTTCTGTCTGTGCTTTCTCTTCCTCCTTTCAGCCACCGCTGTGGCCTCCTCGTGTCTGCACATCTCTGACTGCAGCTCCGCCCTGCTTCCTCACCTCTCCTCTGGCTACACTCTTTCCCCGTGATTTCACCTAGGCTCGTGGCTATAGAAACCATCTCTGTCAGGTGCAGGCTTGTTCTTCCCCTGCAGCCAGGCTCAGGATTATTACTGTCTCCTTGGGGCCCTTCACCTAGGAGGCTTCTGTCTTAGCCCATTTCATGTAGCTGTGATGAAGTACCTGAGGCTCGGTGTGGTGATACTGTGTTCCCCAAAATATTGTGCACCCTAATAAACTTATCTGGGGTCAGAGAACAGAACAGCCACTAGATACAGAGGCCAGAAAATGGTGGCACACACCTTTAATCCTAGCATTCCTAAGGCAGAGATCCATGCGGATCTCTGTGAGTTCAAAGCCACACTGGAAACAGCCAGGCATGGTGACTCACGCCTTTAATCCCAGGAAGTGATGTCAGAAAGCAGAAAGGTATATAAGGTGTGAGGACCAGGAACTAGAGCTGGTTAAGCTTTTAGGCTTTTGAGCAGTAGTTCTGCTGAGACCCACTTGGATGAGGACACAGAAGCTTCCAGTTTGAGGAAACAGGATCAGCTGAGGAATTGGCAAGGTGAGGTGGCTGTGGCTTGTTCTGCTTCTCTGATCTTCCAGCGTTGACCTCAGTACTTGGCTCCAGGTTTGTTTTTATTAATAAGACCTTTTAAGATTCATGCTACAGCTGGGTAGTTGATACGGAGTTCATTTGGTTCATGTTTCTGGAAGCTGGCATGGGTGGTTCTGGCCTCTGCTTGGCATGCACTATGCAATGAGGCAGAGCAAGAGGGCCAGCTCCAATCTCCCTTCCTATAAAGTCGCTAAAAAGGCCGCGGGGCTCCACTCTTGTGCCCTCTTCTGGCCCCAACGACCTCTCAAAGGCCCCATTTCCAAATACCATCGATGTGGAGCTTAAGTTTCCAACAGTCAAACCATAGTGACGCCTGAGACCTAACACACCTTTGCTTTGAGTTGCCTGGACTAGTGGCCCACACCTGTAATTCTAGCCCTCAGGAGGCTGAAGCAGGAGGATAGCAAGGTCAAGCCCGTGCTGCATACACACTGGACAGTCTTCTCCTTACGTCACCTATTAGTCAGGGAAGCCGTCACCCCCCCAACTGCTCAGTGTGGCCCTTGAAGTCTCTTTGACTCCCCACTTTCCTTCCCAGCATCCCTCTTTCCCTGCTATTAGCGAAGTTGTTCTGTCTTATTTCCAAATAGATCTGACCTGGCATGATGGCACACATCTTTGTTCCCAGCACTTAGGCGGTAGTGGCAGGCAGGTCTTTGAGTTCAAGGCCAGTCTGGTCTACACAGTGAGTTCCAGGCCAGCCAGGGCTGCAGAGTGAGACTCTATCTTAAAGAAAAGGACTTAGGAAATAGACTCAGTTAGTTCCCTGTCTCCATTACTTTCGTCACCTTTCATCCAAAGGGTAGGAACAAATGATGACCACTCAGATGAGAACCAAGAACGGAGTTAGCCACTGGCGCTTGTGTTTGGACAGTTTCCACGGCAAGCAGAGCAGCGGGAAAGCTTTGGGGTGGCTGACAGGAAGAGCTTCGGGTGATCCCTAACTGGAAATTATTGATGTGGAGACTGTAGAAGTGAGGCATCCTATGAATGAATCCTAGTTGTTCATTTCCTGTTACTGTAATACAGTAACGGAGGCTGGGATACTTAGAAAGAAAAGAGGTTTATTTTGCTCGCAGTTTGGGGCTCTGGTGAGGGTCCTCGAATTACATCACATCATAACGGGACCAACGCTACAGAGAGAGATCAGATGATGCTGTAAAAAGGCAGAGGGTGATTCCAGAATCTGGCTCGCTCCTTCATAACGAGCATTTCATGAGTACTTAGGGGCCTGTGAGAACGGCATCCTACATTATTCTCTCCTGAGCATAGTATCTGCGGTAGCCTGACCTTTTCTTTTCTTTCTTTGTTTTTTTCATTTTGTTTTTCAAAACAGGGTTTCTCTGTGTAGCCCTGACTATCCTGGAACTCGCTTTGTAGACCAAGGTAGCCTTGAACTCACAGACATCTGCCTGGCTCTGCCTCCTGAGTGCTGGGATTAAAGGCGTGAGCCATCACTGACACCCAGCCTGACCTTTATTGGTGAAATTATTAAGGCCACTCCATGTAGTTAAAAGGGAGGTTTATTTTGTGGGGTAACTCACAAGTGAAGGGATAGATAACAGGGTCTGGGAAAGGTGTAGCGCAGTCCGGCGGTGTTCTCTGGAGAACTCTGCTCTGTCTACCTCCAGCGTCCAGGGTCCAGGAACCAAGAGAGCTGGCGCATCTGGATCTTGGGTCTTCAGGGTCCTCTCCCGGCCCCACCGTGTAGGCGTGACAGTTATCGTAGCCTCAATGGGGGTTGGAACTTCCAGAACAAAGCTGAAATGGCTACCCACTACAGACCTTTTCTGACTAAACCCCAGTTAAAGGTCCCATTCCATCTCCTAACGTCAACACACTGGAGTGAAGCACCCCACATGAACTCTGGGGGGAACAGCATGGTAGGATTGGCTTGGGGGTTGTATTTGGCTCTCTCTGCTTGGTCTTTTGTTGGGTGGGTGTGGGGGGCACTGGGAACATGGCTTAATAGATAAGAGTGCGTGCTGCTCACATACATACTGGCTCACGGTCATGGTACCGTCAGTAGATCTGACGCCCTCTTCTGACCTCCGAGGGCACTGCACTCATGTACACAAATCCATACGCAGACATATACTTAATAGAAATAAATAAAATACAAATTCCTGCGTGCATTAGCAGTGTTTCTAGTTGTGTGGCCTGGGCAATACCTGAAAATCTGCATTTTTTTTTTACAGTTTAAAAAGTTCTATGGGCCAGTGAGATGGCTCACCTGGCAGCTATGGGCCAGTGAGATGGTTCAGCTGGCAGGGATGCTCGCTGCGCAGTTGGAGCAGAAGGTATACTCAGTTGGTAAAGTGCTTGTCAGCACTCCCAGAACCCTGGGATTGAGACCTAGCACTGTATAAACTGGGCATGGTGACACAGACTTGTAATCACAGTAGTTGGGAGGGACAGACAGGAGAATCAGAAATTCAAGGTCATCCCTGGCTAGCTAGTCAGCTCCAGGCCAGCCTGAACTACATGAGACCCTGTCTCCAAAATAAACAAACAAAAACCCAAATCGTGCGCGCGCGCATGCGTATGTGTGTGTGTGTGTGTGTGTGTGTGTGTGTGTGTGTGTGTGTATTGAGAGGAGAGAGAGAGAGAGAGAGAGAGAGAGAGAGAGAGAGAGAGAGACAGGCAGGCGACATCAGAGTTGAGAAGCCAGTTTACAAACCAGATGGCTGGGTAAACCTACAAAGGACCAAAGACCTGGGCCAGCCTGGAGCCTCTGCAGTCAGAAGCTGAACCATAAAGAAGTCCAGAAGCACCCAGCAGCGAGATGCAGTTAATCTTCTGAAACTTTAACTTGTAGTAACAGAGGAGTAGGGTTAATAGTACTTTCCTTCTAGAGTACTGGAGTAGACCTGGACATACATTAACAGACCTAGCCAAAGCTTTTCATGTGCTAAGTGCTTGCAACTATACGTAACGGTTGATTCTCTGGACCTTGAACAGAATTATTAAACCTACAGAGAGGGGTTAAAGTATGGGACATAGGGGTCAGGTGGGGTGGTGGTGGTGGAGTCTGAGGCCACCAGGTTCCCTGAGCAGTGCCGGATTCAGTGGGCTGGGGTGGAGGACTGGGTACTTGCACTGAGTCTGTATAGGTAACCAGACCACACTAACAGGGTTGTGTCACAGGCTCATGTAGCATGAATCTTAAAGAATCTTATTAATAAAACCAAACCTGAGGCCGGTTATTGGGGTGAATGCTGGAAGATCAGAGAAGAAGAACAAGCCACAGCTACCTCATCTTGCCAATTCCTCAGTTGATCCTGTTTCCTCAGACTGGAAGCTTCTGAGTTCTCATCTAGAATGAATCTCAGCTGAACTGCTGCTCAAAACCTAAAAGCTTAACCAGCCAAATGCTTCTAGTTCCTGGTTTTCACGCCTTATATACCTTTCTGCTTTCTGCCATCATTCCCTGGGATTAAAGACTCACTTTCTGGGATTAAAGGCGTGAGTCACCATGCCTGGCTGTTTCCAATGTGGCCTTGAGCTCACAGAGATCCAGAGGGATTTCTGCCTCTGGAATGCTAGGATTAAAGGCGTGTGCTACCACTGCCTATCCTCTATGTTTAATATTGTGGCTGTTCTCTTCTCTGACCCCAGATAAGTTTATTAGGGTGCACAATATTTTGGGGAACACAATATCACCACATTTCCCCTTTTTTGTCTAAAATTTAAAAAAAAAGCTTATAACTAATACAAGAAAAACTATCCAATAAGTATATACAATATATACAGTCAAGAGTTATATTGATGATGTCTAGTCCATTAACATTTGACAGATTCAGACAAAAAACTTCATTAATATATAACAATGTCCAGTTCAGTAACATCTGATAAACTCAGACAAAAAAAATTTCATTACTTATCCTATTTAAAACAAGTAGTTCCTTTTTAAAAGTAGATTCAAAAATTGACCTTTTTCCTTACCATATTCAGGCTCAGATCCCACAGGGAGGCCCAGGCACCATCAGAGACAGGCCTGTCTGCCATTAAAGAAGCAGGTGTGGTGGTGCATGCTTCTTATTCTAGCATTTAGGAGGTGGAGGCAGGAGGTCAGCTTTGGCTAAACAACAAGTTTGAGGCTAGCCTGGACTACATGAGACTCTAACCAACAAGAAGACAAAAAAGAAGTCTGAGAGTTGCAAGTCCTTGTAATTTGGTAACTCAACAGAGATGTGGCTGTGTGAGGCACATGCCTGTGTTCTCTCTCAGCACTCAGGAGGTTGAGGAGGGACTAGAAAGCCCCAGGTCAACCTGGGCTACATAGTAAGACCAAGTATCTAAATTTAAAAAGGGATGGGGTGGCAGGCAGCTCAGTGGTTAAAAGCACTCAGTGCTCTTCCAGAGAGAGGACCTGGGTTCCCAGCACTCATATGGTGGCTCACAATCACCTGTAACTCCCGCTCCAGGGGCTCCAAAACCATTCCGGCCTTCGTAGGCATCCACAGATGTGTGTTATACATGCACTCAGACACATCCACCTATGCATAAAAAGAATCTGATTTTTACCCTTCTGAGCCTTCGAGGCCTGGCTATAAGGACTAGTCCTCAAGTGGACTGGCTACCGTTGCCAAACTACATGGTTTGTGGAGCATGATGTAAATGAAGAGTAAATCTAAGATCCTGCCGGGCAGTGGTGGCGCACGCCTTTAATCCCAGCACTCAGGAGGCAGAGGCAGGCGGATCTCTGTGAGTTCGAGGCCAGCCTGGTCTACAGAGCAAGTTCCAGAACAGCCAGGGCTACACAACGGAAGATTCACCGGGTGGTTATGGTAGACCATGAACTGAGTGTGGGACTCTTAGCAGTTCAGGATGCTCAGGTCACAGTCCCCTGAAGCTGCTTCTGGTACATGGTTTCCATCAGAGTGATGTGACAGGGGACAGCCTGGTGGACTGAGGGGACACACCGCCTGCAGTGTGGAGAGCGGCTCAAGGGGAGAAGAAGTGGTGTAACAATTGGGGAGCTGCCAGCTGTCATGGGGTGAGGCTTGCCCCGATCAGCCTGGGAGGGGGTGGGAGGGGAATAAACCCCCTCTCCAGGAATTTGAGAGGTCCAACCTGTCAGTTTTGTTCTATAAAGCATTCGTGTGTGTGTGTGTGTGTGTGTGTGTGTGTGTGTGTGTGTGTGTGTGTGAGAGAGAGAGAGAGAGAGAGAGAGAGAGAGAGAGAGAGAGAGAGAGAGAGAGAATTCCAGCTGGTGGGAGTTGTGGTTGGATGTGGGTGGAAGGGAAGAGAGGGTCCCTTCCTGTCCCTGCACATCCCCCGTCCACTGGGCCCTTTCCATCTCCTAGTGAGACTTTCTGGGACTGCCATCTGTTCTTTTTGAAACAAACAAACAAACAAACAAATTTTAGGCTGAGTGTAGTGGTGCATACCTTTAATCTCATCACTTAGGAAATAGAGGTAGATAGGTATATATGAGTTCAAAGCTAACCTGGTCAACATAGAGAATTCCAGGCTACCCTGGGTTGTAACATAATGAGGCCCTGCCTCCAAACAAAGCAAAGCAAAACAAAAAACCCCACAAACAAATCCTTGTTTTATTTAGCTTTTGCCTTTGGGCTTTTATCTTTCTCTATTTCTGTATACCTTTCATTGTTTCTTACTCCGTGTCCTTGGCCTTCTTTCTGGACTGAAGTTAGTCCTGCCTCCCCTTGTAGTAAAACAGGCCCTCCTGGGACAGTAAACACAGCTAGGGAAAGAGTTTTTAGCTTAAATTGGCCCCCTGTGCTGTGGAATAATACTTGTGAGCACTCTGAATATGCATTACTCTCATTGGTTTAATAAAAAGTGAACTGGACAATAACTAGATATGAAGAGGTTAGGTGGGAGAGCCAGAAGAGAGGACACTGGGAAGAAGAAGGGCAGAGTCGGGAGGAGTCACTAGCCAGATGCAGAGGAAGCAGGAGATAAACATGCTGTACTGAAAAAAGGTACTACCACGTGGTAGAGTATAGGTAAGAAATATGGGTTAATTTAAATTGAGTTAGTTAGTAACAAGCGTAAGCTATCAGCTGAGCATTTATAATTAATAATAAGTCTCTGTGTGGTTATTTGGGAGTGGATAGGAGGGACGAAAAACTCTGGCTACACCCCTGGATTCAGAAAGGAACAGCAAGCCTTTTGGAGCACTGTGGTTTGTGTGAAGGCCCCTTCCTTCAGAGGCCCACAGTCCACAGCCAGAGATGCAACCGGAAGAAAGGCTTGGGGGCCATACTTTGGTTGAGTTGGGTTAAAGCTCCTGGAGGGAGAGCACACAGGGTCTGGAGGGTCAGCACACAGGGTCCAGAGGGTCAGCACATAGGATCTGGAGGGTCAGCACACAGGATCTGGAGGGACAGCACACAGGGTCTGGAGGGTCAGCACACAGGGTCTGGAGGGACAGCATACAGGATCTGGAGGGTCAGCACACAGGGTCTGGAGGGTCAGCATACAGGATCTGGAGGGACAGCACACAGGATCTGGAGGGTCAGCACACAGGATCTGGAGGGTCAGCACACAGGATCTGGAGGGACAGCACACAGGGTCTGGAGGGTCAGCATACAGGATCTGGAGGGTCAGCACACAGGGTCTGGAGGGTCAGCATACAGGATCTGGAGGGTCAGCACACAGGATCTGGAGACTGGCATATCCCATGGCACCGGCGCTGAGCACTAGGAATGTTGGCGATTTGGAATATGTGTTCTGGGCCAGCCTGGAGGTAAGGGAGGACTTCCAGGAAGAATGATGCCTGGTTCCTCAGTGGTGCTGGAAATGCAGGAGTCAAAAATGAGTGGTAGTCTCCTCGCCAAGGTAATGTGAAAAGCAGTTGGCTTGTGACTTCAGAGATGATCTGGATTACTTTTCTTGTTTCCCAAATAAAACTCAGAATTATATAATCTAAAAACAGACTCGCTCCAGCATACCTGCAGATTTAATATTTTGTGGGGTTGAGTGTTGTCTTCATCCCTATGCTTTTAGGGATGAATGCCATCAGTCTCCTCAATGCCTTTACCCTGGAAAGGACATGACATTATGTTTCATCTCTAGTTATGCCCCACCCATGCCAAACATCTGCAAAAAACAGTTACCAAGGCCCTCAACTCAGTACCCTGTCCAGGTGTATCTTTTTCTTTTGCATCCTGTGACCACTGGAAGCTTCTGGACCCAGGAGTCATGTACACACTGTGGTCTGGTATTAGCACAACTTGCTCACCTGCTCCAGGCTCAGAGGCTGGGGGCTTTAGGTAGCCCATTCATGTCCTCTCTATGTAACCTACTCAGGCTCTTCAGAGGAGAACTCGGCAATAAAGTGACTGAATTAAGGCCACAGTGGGAGTGGCATTCTGCAGTCCTGGCTCTTTTCGCTTACGCTAGGAGCTGGTGGAAGAGAGATGGTTTCAGTCTTTGATTTGTCAGATTCTGTGATACTAACATGGGACCTCATTTACAGCCAAATCTACAGGACCAGACTCTCAGATGCCTTCATATTTACTAATGGGTAGAATACACACACACACACACACACACACACACACACACACACACACACACACACACACACACGTATGTATGTAATATTTAATGGGTAATGAATGTTTTGTTGCAGACCTGTGATTCCTGGGAGGCTGAAGCAGGAGGGTGGAGAGTTTGAGGTCAGTCTGAGCTATATAGCATGACTCTGTCCCCAAATCAAAACCAAATAAAATTGCAATAGAAGGGGCTGGAGAGATGGCTCAGAGGTTAAGAGCACTGGCTGCTCTTATAGAGGACCTGGGGTCAGTTCCTAGTACCCATGTGGTGGCTCACAACTGCCTGTAACTCCAGACCTAGATGATGTCCTTTCCTGGGCTCTCCAAGCACCCTGCACACTCATGGTGCACACACACCCAGGCAAAACGCCCATATGTATATGTGGTGGTTTGAAAGTAAATGGCCCCCAAAGGGAGTGGCACTAATGAGAAGGTGTGGTCTTGTTGGAGGAAGTGTGTCGCTGTGGAGGTGGGCTTTGAGGTCTCATATATGCTCAAGATACGACCCAGTGTCTCAGACCACTTCCTTCCTGTCGCCTGCACAAGATGTAGAACTCTCAGCTACCTCTTCAGCACCATGTCTGCCTGTGTGTACCATGGCCTGCCATCATGATGATGATGGACTAAACCTCTGAAGATGTAAGCCACCCCAACTAAATGTTTTTCCTTTATAAGAGTTGCTGTGGTAATAGCAATCCTAAGACAGTATAAGATAAAATAAATCTTCAAAAAAATTTTAATTCAGTAGAATCCAAACCTATGTATCTGGAGTCATTCTTCTAAAAGTATAACGGAGAATGCTTAAATTATTGATTTAATCTTGCAGTATAGCATTTGCAGAGTCCTTTAATGTGTATTCATTCAACAACTATTTAGCACCTGCTGTGTACTGTTCAAAGTGTGGAGGATACAGGAAAGGGCAACATCATTGGGTAAGAAGCCTGAACGGCTAGCAGTATAGCTTAGTTGGTAGAGTGTTAGCCTCGCATGAATAATGTCCAGCATACGATCTCCGGCAATCCTTAAACTGGATGTACGACACAAGCCTATAAGCCCTGCACTCCAGAGGTGGGAGCAGGAAGCTCTGGAGTTCAAGGTCATCCTTGGCTACATATTGGGCTCAAAGCCAGGCAGGGATACAAGAGAGCCTGTTTCTACAAACGGACGAACCATTTGGCATAGTGATGCTCACCCTTGGTCCCAGCACTCGGGAGGCAGAGGCAGGCAGATCTCTGGGAGTAAAGGGCATCCTGGTCTACATAGTAAGTCCCAGGCCAGCCAGGGCTACATAGCCAGACACTGTCTGAAAGGTGAGGAGAGAATAACAGGACAGATGGGGTAAAATGATGTGGCAGAGACAAGGGTGCTGTGGCTCAGAAGCCTGTTCCACAGCCTGGGGTCCGGAGTCAGAGTCCAAGCCTGACTTAGACTTCAGCAGGAGGCACTTCTGTGTTCCAAGGACAGAGGCTGGACTCTTGGGCCCAGGGGCAGGAAGTCTGGCATATTCAATGTGTTGGCTTCTTGTTTCTCAAGGAAGGATGAACCAGGACCCACAGCAGAGGAGAACAAGGAAATTTGTGTTGAGAGAAGAGAGTATGGAGTAGCTGTCCTAGAGAACAGGAACAGGAACTTTCTAGGAAAGGCTGGTGGGATTGCCAGGCCTGCAGAGTGCCAATTTGAGGTCTGTGGTCACGCATTTAAAGGGCAGCGGGTGGCAGGGCCATGTACTTTCTTTCTGGCATTGACAGCAGCTTCAGCCCAGGCTCGCAGAAGGAGGGCTTGGCCCTGTGAAGGATGGACACTAACTGGGTTCACATGGTTTGAAGAGGGAGCACAGCTTTGCCAGATGTCAGCCAGGAGTGATTTAGATGGAGTGGCCGGGCTCAGAAGCAGAGGAGCCTGTTCGGGTGGAAATGTGATAATAAGGATGGGCGGTTTCCAGGAAGCTTATGGGTGGCGAGGAAGCCAGAGATCGGGGTACATGAAGAGAAGACCCTGACCTGGGCTCTGGAGCAAACCAGCTTGTGAAGAAAAATTGTCACAAGATGCTGTACCTTAGCGGCTTCAAACCAGCAAAGACTTTGAAGGTGGAGGATGATAAATGGCCTAAGTGGTAACTGGAAGCCAAGGGCCTTATATCTCCTTCTGGCCTCTTCTGGCCAGCTTCTCTCTGTATCTCCCAGAGTGCAGTTATGTTTTTTTGCCTGGGTGCCTGAAAATGTGTGTGTGTGTGTGTGTGTGTGTGTGTGTGTGTGTGTGTGTGTGTATGTGTGTGTCAGAGTGAGTGTGTGTCTGTATCTTCAGTTTCAATCCTAAGAAAGTTATTTTTCTTTCCTTCCCTCCTCCTCCTTTTTCTCTTTTGTTTTTTTGTGTTTTGATACAGGATCTCATAATGTAGCCCAGGCTTACCTGGAACTCACAACAATCCTCCTGTCTCACTCTCCTAAGTGTTGGGTATAATTCAGCACCTGACAAGAAGGCCATTTTCCAACATGGCTCCTTTTTGCAGCCTGGCCTAGAGCCTGGTTCTGACCACTTGCACCAGTGGTGTGGTGTTCTAGAATAGAGAAAAGCCTGGTCTCTGGCTGGCTGAATGCCTCCCAACTTCCGCAGATGCAAACACACCTCAGCTACTGCTTTATTTCTGCCACCCCTCGGCCACTTGGAGGGAGGGGCTCTCAGATCGACATTAAATATTTTAAAAAGTGTTACTTGTATGTGCGTGTGGCTGAGCCCTTATGCCACAGCGCACATGTGGAGGTCAGAGAGCAGTTTTGCGGAGTTGGGTCCGTCCTTCCGTGTTTAAGAGGGTTTTGGAGATTTGAGTTCAGGTCCGCAGGCTTGTCAGACAAGTGTGTTACCAAACGAGCCATCTCACCAGCTCTCCTAGACTCCCTTTTTACAGAGAAAGGAATAAAACCTGGGCAAGGTAAAGAGTTCTGCCACAGTGATGCAAGGTCAACTCAAGCCCAAGGAGACTCACGATCCAGTTAGGGAGATGGGGTGGGGAGCAAAATCCTATGGACTGTGGATGCTGGTAAGGTGACTCTGCTGCTCTGACGAGGTAGGTGCCTGTGAGTTAGGTCAACAGAACAAGGAGAAATGTGCAGAAACAAGGCTGCAGCTGCAAGTGACAGCCCGAAGCCTGTGTGATGGTAGTATTGTAATACCAGCCCTAGGTCGGCCAGGGCTACGTGGTGACACTCTGTTGTGGGGGGTGTCATGCTGGAGGGGTTGGCAAGATGACTGAGTGAGTAGAGGTGTTTGCTGCCAAGCCTGATGATCTGAGTTCAATCTCCTGATTCCACATGGTGGAAGGTAAGAACTGACCCCCGTGGCTTGTTCTCTGACCTCTACATTTATGCTGTGGTGGGCTTGCACACACACACACACACACACACACACACACACAAATAACTAAAGATATGTTTTAAAGAATGACAGCTTAAGTAAAGACATCATGACATGAAAGCCCACCATGCCCTCCACATCCAAGATTGCTGAGTTAGGGTAGTGAGGACCAACTGTCACACAGGCTTTCTAATCTTGTCTTTAAATTCTGGGGTTCATGGACAACCTGTGGGGACCCAAAACCTCCTTGCCTAGATGTATCTTATTACAACTGAGGGTATCTATATATTGATTTTTCTAGAGAGATGCTTTATATTTCTACCGGCTTCTTCTTCTTCTTCTTCTTCTTCTTCTTCTTCTTCTTCTTCTTCT
>CABHPQ010152243.1:0-31496 GCA_902168405.1 Peromyscus aztecus | reverse complement strand
GGGAAAACACCGGGAGGAACCCACGAGACTGGCTTCACCGCGCGAGGAGGTCTCAGGTCGCAGTCCTGCTGGCTCCCGGTCGTTAGAGGGGGTTCTCTACTGCCCGGCTCGGAGATAAACTTATTTTCTGCATTACGCCCTTGCCGTGGGACCTGGGACTCTCAATAAGCCTTTTCCGGAGAAAAGGATTAAGTGAAGGGCAGGAATGAACTGAGTGAGTGCCTGACCCAAGGAATGGCCTAGGATGGGAAGCTGGGTAGGTGACTACAGAAACATACTGGAATGCCTTTCAATGATTTGATTATGTAAAGAGAAAATTTATTAACCCCGATGTGTTAGTCATGTAGTAAACTACTGGGCAAGAGGATAAGGAGTTGGAGAGCGGTGTGTAGCGGGAGATGCCTTTAATCCCAGCAGTTGGGAGGCAGAGGCAAGAGGATCTTTGAGTTCAAGACAGCCTCATTTACATAGTGATAGTTCCAGAACAGCCAGGGCTACAGAGTGAGATCCTGTCTCAAACAAAACAAAACAAACAAGCAAACAAACAAAAACAACATTCAAGAAGAGCCTTAGTTATATAGCAAACTCCATGATTCCATGCCAATTTAGGTTACATACCATCCTGTTGCAAAACTGGGTGGGGTTAGGTGTTAAGTTGTTTCTAGTGGCCTGGCGGGTGGTGGCACACGCCTTTAATCCCAGCACTAGGGAGGCAGAGGCAGGCGGATCCCTGTGAGTTCCAGGCCAGCCTGGGCTACAGAGTGAGTTCAAGGAAAGGCGCAAAGCTACACAGAGAAACCCTGTCTCGAGAAAAAAAAAAGAAAAAGAAAAAAGAAACCCTGTCTTAAAAAAAAAAAAAAAAACACCAAAAACAACAGCAACAAATATGGATTGAAGTATTACCGGTCAAATATACATTTCTTATTAGTCAGGGCCATGCATACCAAGGTACACAGGAGGTTAGAGGATAATTGTGTGGAGTTAGTTCAGTTCTTCCACCTTTACATGGGTCCTAGGGGTTGAACTTGGGTCATCAGGAAAGTCAGTTTTACAAACTTGCTATGTATGTATATTTGTAGAAGGAATGCATTGGTTAGAATAAATGGTTATATAGTATTGACAGAGCTTTTTAACTATTTCTCAGTACTTTCCTGAACAGTATATAAGAACTTCACAACAGAGGCTGGAGAAATGACTGTGGTTAAGAGCACTGGATGTGGTTTAAATGTATTCCCTAAAGGTTCATGTGTTGTTAGTTTGATCCCCTACACTTGGAAGTCAGAGCTGGTGGGAACCTTTAAGAGGTGGGAACTGGGGGCTGGAGAAATGGCTCAGAGGTTAAGAGCACTGGCTGCACTTCCAGACATCCTGAGTTCAATTCCCAGCAACCACATGGTGGCTCACAACCATCTGTAATGAGATTTTGTGCCCTCTTCTGGTGTGCAGGCAGAACTCTAAATACATAAATAAATAAATCTTGCCGGGCGGTGGTGGTGCACACCTTTAATCCCAGCACTCGGGAGGCAGAGCGAGATCCAGGTTAGGCTCCAAAACTACACAGAGAAACCCTGTCTTGAAAAAAAGCAAGCAAACAAACAAACAAAAAAAATCTTTAAAAAAAAAGTGGGAACTGGAATTGGGCAGATGGTTAGTCACTAAAGTGTTTGCCTCGCAAGCATGATGACCCAAATTCCATCTGAAAGAGTTTAGTAGCCGGGCGGTGGTGGCACACACCTTTAATCCCAGCACTGGGGAGGCAGAAGCAGGTGGATCTCTGTGTCTTCTTTTTTTTTTTTTTTTTTTTGGTTTTTTGAGACAGGGTTTCTCTGTGTAGCTTTTCGCCTTTCCTGGAACTCACTTTGTAGTCCAGGCTGTCCTCGAACTCACAGAGATCTGCCTGGCTCTGCCTCCCGAGTGCTGGGATTAAAAGCGTGCACCACCACCACCCGGCGAAACCCTGTCTTGAAAAACAAAACAAAACAAAATTCCCAGGATCTGGTTTCATCTGTATTTTATGTCTTCTGAGCCTGTGTAGCCTCTGACTCATCAACAGTAGATGGCAGCTCTCTGGTAAGGTTTGCATGAATTCTGCTGTAGACTTAGAGTCACATAAAATAGGATCTTGATGCTGGGGGTATAGCTCAGTAGAGTGCTTGCCTGTCATGCATGAATCCCTGAGTTCTGACCCGAGCACCTCATAAAACTGGGGTGGTGTGTGCACATCTGTAATCCCAGCAGATTTTAGCTATACAGTGATTTCAAGGTCAGTTTAGGATACACGAGAACTTGCCACCCCAAAAGGGGGGGCAGAGAACTTGAAGGGTAGTGTTGGCACTTTTCAGTGGTATAACTGTTTATGAGTTGGCCATGCTCCAGTCAGTAACCCTAGTAATCTTACTTTGCCAAGCTGGACTTATTTGCTCTGTCTGCAACTTCAGGAAGCTTATCTTGACTTGAAACACAAGCCTCCCTCTACATGCCCATGTTCAAAAACAGTGGTTCTCAACCTATGTATGGGTCATACCCCTTTGACAAACATCTCCAAAAATTTTTACATTGTGATTCATGATTCATAACAGTAGCAAAATTATAGTTATGAATAGCAACAAAAATAATTTTATGGTTGGGGGGTGTCACCACAACAAGGAACTATATTAAAGGGTCTCAGCATTGGGAAGGTTGAGAACCACTGTTCTACAGGGTTTGACACTTACCCATAATCCCACTTTATATAAAGCTCTGATGACAATTCAGATGATTAGAGAGCCGTCCAGCAATAGCACTGTGTACTGGACCTTGGTTAAGGAACTTCCAACAGGCTAGGGCTGAAGAGACGGTTCAGCGGTTAAGAACCCTTGCTACACAATAAGCCTAGAGTTTGAATCCCATTTAACAAGCCAGGAGACGGTCTTATGGCATAGCCCTGGCTGACTCTCCAGCTAGGCTAGCCTTGAACTCAAAAAGATCTGTCTCTGCCCTTCTGAGTGCCAGGATTACAAGCATGGGACACCATGCCCCTCAAGTCCTGGGTGTTTTGCCTGCATGTACATGTCTGTGTATTATGTGTGCACGCAGTATCTAAGGAAGCTAGGAGAATGGGTCACATCCCCTGGAACTGGAGTTACAGATAGTTGTTAGCTGTCATGTGGCATGTGGGTGCTGTAAACCAAATCCAGATCCTCTGAAAACATGTGCTCTTATCCACTGAGCCATTTCTCCAGCCCAGACTTTTGTTTTGCTTTACTCTGTAGCCTAGGCTTGCCTGGCACTCACAATATAGTCTTGACTAGCTCTAAATTCACAGCGATCATTCTGCCTCCTGAGATTATAGAGGCATATGTCACTATATCAAAGTTTTGTGTGTGTGTGTGTGTGTGTGTGTGTGTGTGTGTGTGTATGTGTGTGTAACAGAGGCTGTCCTGGAACTCTTTGTAGACCAGGCTGGCCTCGAACTCACAAGAGATCCGCCTGCCTCTGCCTCCAAATGATGGGATTAAAGATGTGTGCCACCACACCTAGATTGTTCTTTTTTCAGATTTATTATGTATGCAGTGTTCTGCCTGCATGTTCACTTGGAGGTCAGAAGAGGGCACCAGATCTCATTCCAGATGGTTGTGAGCCACCATATGGTTGGTAGGAACTGAACTCAGAACCTGTGGAAGAGCAGTCAGTGTTCTTAACCTCTGAGCAACCTCTCCAGCCCGTTGTTCTTGAGCTAAGATTTCATTCTGTAGTCCACCCTTGCTTTCAATTCTTGGCCATCTTCCTTTATTCTCCCAAATGCTGGGATTACAGGCATGAGCTAGCATGCCTAGTTTTGGAAAGAGCTTTAAAGTATCTTATCACCCCTATTCTCAGCAAGAATTAGCACCATTGACTTCACCAAGAGAAAAATGGCCAGTTTTATATCACACATTTAAGCACCTCTAATCCCAAATAATAGAAATCTTTAAATCACTTATTTTTGTGTGCATGTATGTGCACCAGGCACATGTGTAAAGGCAGAGGACAGTTTGCTACAGCTCTCTCCTTCAACTGCATTGTATCCCAGGGGTAGAACTCAGGTCAAGTTTGGTGGCAAGCACCTTCATTTGCTGAGGCATCCATCTCATCTTAATGGTTTTTTTTTTTTTTCCCTTAAAGAAACAGGGCCTTTCACTGTGTTGGGACTGAAGGATGGCTCCACCACAGCCAGCTCATAGGGATCTTTTTACTAGGTAACAATCTCACTCAGTACGGTAGTGCACTTTTAATTCCAGCACTTGGGAGGCAGGCAGATCTCTTATGAGGACCATCAACAAAGAAACAAGGTAACTGCTAATCACAGTTTCCGATTTCAAGTCACCTGGTTACAAAGAGGCAGAAGACAATTTGTATCCATTATGATTTATTCTCTACAATACTTCATTCAAGACTTTGATGACTTGTACTCAGAAGTTATATAGCCAAGAGGCAACCAAGTGTAATACAAATAATTGGTCTGAAGTCTTTGCAGTGAAGGCCATACAGTCTCTTGCTTTGAGGAAACAAAAATAAAAAACAAAGAACACAGTTTTCTAGGCTTCAGAAATCTCAATAGAAAGTAACACCAAGTTAGTGAAACTGTAGATGTTAACATAGCGTGAAAAACAGATCTTGTGCAAATTATTAAAATTAACACCCAAGACTTCTTCTGTATAGATGATTTTTATTATAAACAGTAAAATATATGTAACGTCTCAACTACAAACCTTTCCTGTAGAAAGGGTTTCTAACATGAGTTATTTTAACATTATGAAGCAAAAACGTTTTAAGAACCTCACAGTGGAAACAACCCAACACTGACAAACTCTAGTGATCAAAGACATTCGCTTTTAGCTCAGGAAAACAAGGACAATTCATAATTACAGAGTGTGTCCTAGCTGTGGGTATGATGAGACAAGCCAACTTCCCAGACCAAAAGGCACTCACAGCTAGGGATGAAACAAATTCCAAACCAAGCCAGCAGAGTTGGGCTGGTTCTTCGATAACAGTGGGGACCTCTGTTAGTTTGAGCAGCTGAAGTCAAAGGAGACACTGGGCAGGAAACGGTCCCTTTCCTCAGTCAACACTTATGGGCCCCATACTGGCCACCCTCACCACTGCTTTGGTCAACATGTAGAAGGCAGCTCAGTTCTAGTTCAGAGCTCTACCTCCCAATGCAAAGCCCCATGTGGCCAATCCACACTTGCTATTTTTTCCTCAGTCATCTGCCACAAGTTCCTATGAAGTGACCATGACTGCACTTCCAGACTTCTTCCTGAATAGGCTCTGGTCAGGACAGACACCAATAGAGCCCATTTCTTCTGAGCCAAATAGTTTCCTTGCTTGCCTCCCTAGTCCTCTTGACAAGGAACCTGAACATTTCCACTGTTGGCCTTGTGTGGGAACAAGAGGGAATGTGCAGGGAGTAAGGCTTCTTCACTCTGAAAGCACTGAGCCCACAGCATGGTGAGGCTGGGCTTGGCCAGCCCCTTTCATGTTCATTATCCCCCACCCCCACCTTCTTGGATCTTAAAATTTTCTGTTCATTTTCTTAAATGGCAGGTATTCTACCCAACCCTCAATAAAATAAAACACATACTATACACTGGGAAAGACAGATAGGGCAACATTTCTACAAGAAAAACAGGCTTGAGGAGCATGGCACTGTAAATGCTTGCATGACCAGTCTCACTGTGAGTGCTCAGGGGTGAAGTTTAGCACCATTTTTTTTTTTTTTTGCATTTTGCTTTAAATCTTTAGAAATTAAACACAACTCTGAACATAGAACGCCTGAACAGTAATGAGTGTAGCCCTATGTATCAATACTGTTGTACAAATTGGAGGTGGGTGGCTCAGTCCAGAACTGACCACCCTGGCATCACTATCAATCCATGGCACCTGAGAGCACCTGCTGTCACACTTGTCTATGGCATCACCTTCATTACCCTCAGCAGCAAGAAACCATGAGACCCCTGCATCTTTATGTCTGTGAAGGAACCAAACCTGGCAGTAAGGGGCATATATCCTGGGCATTCCAGTGTAATCAGCACCTCCCTCATTCTTTCCAGGTCCTTGATCACTCCTGGCACAACCGCCCTGCCCTGTCTTTAAAAAAAAAAATCCCAGGAACTTGAGGGTGACGCCTAGAATCACACAAGAAGTACTGCTACTTCCCTTCCTCCAGTCCTGGCAGAAGAAACTCTTTTGACTTGAATATTTGCCCATTTTGGAAAGCCACACCATCACATCAATTCTGAAAAAGAAATCCAAACATGTATTCACTGACTCGAGGCCTGATCTGCCTCATGAATTCTGAGTTGCTGAAAGCCATCCCGCCATCCTCAGGAGCCTTGCTTCCAGCTGGCCGTCTCTCCCTTCGAGTTGCCTGAGCAGTGCCTTTGAGACAGCTTGCAGAGCGCCTCCCTAGTCTCCTAGTACTATACATCGCCAGCAGTGAGTGAAAATTTGCTGACAGCTATTTTGGAATGAGTGAAGATGGACAAGGGAATGTGAGGGGTTTCAATGAGCAACACGAGCAATTGGCGTTTACACTGGTGAGGTGAAGAGTCCCAGTGTGGTAGGCAAGTTAAAGGTTCACGTTTTATTACACAGCTTTGTTCTAGAGTCCTACTGAGGACTGATATATCAAGTCTTCCCACTTCGGCAGGCAAATCAGAAAAAAAGAACCCCCTACTTAAAGGTCCCTCAGGATGTTTGCCTGTGAAGAAAACCAGCTCAGAGACCCTGGAAACTCTCCTGTAACAGTATGTCCTAAAGCCCAACCCAACCACCTGTTTGCATGTCTGTGCTTCTGAGAACCTAGATGCAGCTACATAGGCACTGCTACCAGAAGAGGCTGAGGTAGCCGGTGGTGAGGAAGAGATCGCTCCTTTCACACCTGCTTATGACGATGACATCAGGACCTCTATGGACATCTCCATTCCACTCCTCAGCAGGCTATGCCACAGAGCTCTGTTCAACGCCAGGAGATTCAATGCAGGAAGAGTACCAGAAAGTCCAGCTGAGAGCCAGGTGAGCATGAAAACCTCCACAGCTTACTGCACAATGCAAAGCCATCCAACAAGACTTCTGATCTTGGTGCAGTTCTCCTGTCCAAGACTCACAGGGGCTCATGGCACCCACATTCAACCCTAACATGGTGTTCATTTATGAAGCATGGAGGTTGTGATCAACTCTTGGTACACAATAAACTGGAAGTTTAAAAAAAGGAATTTAAAACAACCTATAAGTGGTTCATGTTGGTCTCCGTTGCCCAGACTGCCAGAGGAGTACACCTAATTGGTCTGGTGGGCTGTGGGGGATTGCGGAGGAAGCCTCCATGGATCATCAATTCCAGTTTTCAGTGTGCGGCCACCACACATGTGGGAAATCACCAGACAACGGTCTTCTGAACCCACACAGCCATTCTCACTGGTTATTAGGGAGCCCTGATCCAACAGAACCCCAGATTGAGGAAAGGCTGATATAAGGCTTGGGCCCCTCGTGTTCTGTTGCATTCAATGTAACCCCACACCCTCCAGTCAGCAGGAGGCAGACTTGGCAACGGAAGCTAGCATCATAAAATGGTGCAGTAATAGAAGTAACTGGACCAGGAAGAGGAGGCATCTGCTCCAATGATGTCATAGCCATTGGTGGCCACAGGGGGGTGGGACTGGTCATGTAGCCGTGTGTCAGGAGTAATGATTGTAGAGGGGCGGGGCATGAAGAGTGCCATTCTGGAAACAGTGTTGTCGAGAAGCAATATACTCTGCATAACTGATTGTCACCTTCTCACTTCGATACCTGTATAAGGAAACAGGCAAAGGTATTAGGAACCCCAAATATCTCAGTGTGAAGAGTCACTAGTAGAGAAAACCAAAAGCTTATCCCACAGTTTCAAAGAATACAATGGAAGACCAGGAGCGATCTTACTTACAGAAAATGAAAAGACGGCACAAGAAAATGATGCTGTTATTACAAATGAACAAGATGAAAAAGCACAATCACAGTTCACCCCTGAGAATGTATCTCAGCACATCCCACCTCAAAACGCTACATATGCTTATCAACAGGCTGCTGGTAAGCAATCTGCTACCAGGATCTGGATGAGGAATTTCCAAGTCAAATTACACGGGTGGCAGATTGGAAGATGGCTGCACCAAAACCCAGTGTAAACTGCGTTATCTACGTTCAGGATAAAATGAGATAAATTTGACAGAAATGCAACCTCAATTGGTAGAAGAGCAACAAACAAGTTATAACTAAAAGGGGCATAGATACCTAATTCTGGGTCAAATTCTGATGAAGCAGGTTAATGGATCCTTGGCTATAGGAAGGTCTCAATCCCCAGATGAATATGCCATATCACAGGGTCATCAGAACAGAATTCATAGCACTTTGGCTTTGCTCTGGAAAGAGCCATGAGTCAGGATGCAAAGCATGGGTGTTACAAACCTATGGAGCCTACTACAGAGCACAGGAGCTGGGTGACAGTCCTTACCCAGAGCCATCTCTTTCCCACTGTAATCACTCCTCCACTGCAAGGTGGTTATTCCTGAATTTTGACAGGGAAATGGCTGTTCAAATAAATTGTAATAGTAATAATGCTTTGTATTTGCAGTGTTTTTATTTTTAACTATTATTTTATTTATTTATTTATTTATATTTTAAATTTTTGGTGCTAGAGATGGAACCTAGGGCCTTGAGCATGCTATGTATTAAGCTCTACCACTGAGCTGCAGTCCTAGCCCCTTGATTTTTTTGAATTGAATGCATTAAAAAACACTGGGTTATCTTCCAAACAGACCTGTGAGGCTAGCATACGATGACTCAGCATTTTGTAGATGAGGGTCCTAGCAAAGGCCCAGCAAAGCTAACTTTTCTTTGTTCCCAGCATCAGCAGGAAGGGGTAGAACACTGACATTCACTGAACATCTCCAGTGTGTTGCCCTGGCTCTTGCCTGGAAACTCTACATCTTACCTTACCACATCTTAAAGCCTGAAGGAATTACGACTCACATCTTACAGACAGGAAACAGTTCTGGGAGATGGACTAACTGGCCCAGGTTCATAGCTCATAAATAATTGAGCCTGGGATACAGACCCACGTCACTTCCTGCAGAAGTACCCAAATAGGATCCTAGTTCCTTGTAGATGTCTTGGATATCCTTTATTCCCTGCCATCTGACTGTGGTGACCAGGAGGAAGCAGCTCAAGTGACCCTGGATTTACATTCCTGGAGTCCTTACCTCTCAACTCCAACCTCCCCCCCTTAACCTTATGACCACATGGGGCTGACAGGCCGAACCCTGCTTCAACCCTGTTACACTGACTGGAGAGACAAAGAACAGCCGGGGAATCTCCACTTCTGCAGCCATTGCTTCCTCAGAGCTCATACCTCTCACAAACTTCTTTGGCTTAGGGGTATAAACAGTTTTCTTCCCCTTCCCACCAGATACCCTGTATTCAATCCCATTAAAGAAAAGCTAACAAGAAGAGCAGGACAGCTGCTTACCTGGTGAGTTTGATTGATTTTCTGAATTCACTGGTAATTGGAGCCTTAAAGCCACCTTTCCTGAGCAAGGAGTCTATTGTCTGGATCTGATCCCAGTCTGAGGAGAACAGAAGCCACGATGAGGTCAGCACACAGTCAAAGCAGGGGGCCAGCATGCTCCAGTATGATCAGTGTAGAAGACAAATGGGATTCAAGAAACAGCAGAGTGTGCCGGGGCAAAGGAAGCCCTGGGCCATGGTCCCACATACTGGAAGCCAATCAGCCTCCCCAACAGTTCAGCAAAGACCCTGAGACATGACATTATAACTCAGTGTGCCATGATGCTGTCCCCAACCTTCCTGCTCTTTCATAGTTCCTACAAGGTATTTCCAAGAATATTTCTGAAGCTCAGGCTGCTCTATGGGAAGACAGGGTAGAAAGACAGGGTCTCACTATATTGCCTAGGTTGGTTTTTTGGTTTATTTGTTTTTAAAGGTATTATTTTACTTTTTATTTGTGTTAGGTGTATGTTGGGGGCAGTATGCACATATGAGGCCAGAAGATGGTGCTGAAGCCCCTGAAACTGAGTTACAGATAGTTGTGATGGGTGCTCCCATGAGTGATGGGAACCAAACCTAGGTCTTCTGCAAGAGCAGTAAGAAGTACTCTTTGTTTGGAGACGGGGTCCTTTGTGTAACAGCCCTGGTTATCCCAGAGCTCACTATGAACCCAGAGACAGATCTGCTCTGCCTCCCAAGTGTTGGGATTAAAGGTGTACATCACTATTGCCTGGCTTTTTTTGTTGTTGTTATTTATTATTATTTTTTAATGTGCATTAGTGTTTTGCCTGCAGATATGTCTGTGTGAAGGTACCAGATCTCCTGGAACTGAAGTTACAGAAAGTTGTTAGCTGCCATGTGGGTGCTGGAAATTGAACCCAAATTCTCTGGAAGAGCAGCTAAAGCTCTTAACCACTGAGCCATCTCTCCAGCCCCAGTAAGCAATTTTCTTAACTCTGAGTCATCTCTCTAACCCCAGCTAGGCTGACCTTGAACTGAGAGCCTCAAGTAATTTCTCAGCCTCCTGTGCAGATGGGACTATAGGCATGTGTCACTATAAAAAGAGGGGAATTTCCTTTACAATTTTTAAATTTTTAAATTTGTGTGTGTGTGTCTATATGCAACTGAATGCAGATGCCCCAGAGGCCAGAAGCAAAGGAACCCTTGGAGCTGAAGTTGTAGGCAGACATCAGTATTTCTTCCAGATTGGTATGACAGAAAACTGGTAACAGTAAGGAAATCATCTCCTTAGTAAAGACATAAAAGTTCTTCACCTCTGTACTGTTGATTCTCTCGTTGTTACTTTTTTCTTTTTTGATACATAGTCTTATTATGTATATGTCCCAGCTTAGGCTCAAAATCAAGAGGCAATCCTTTTACTTCAGCCTCACGAGTGTCAGGATTTGAGTGCCCCACGTAGCCCACCTCAGTCGTGTCTCTGTGTGTGCCTGTGTGTGGGTATGTGCACATAAACACACAAATACAGGTGCCCCTGGAGCCAGAGTTAATGGCAACTGTGAGCTACCCAAGGTCATTGCTAGGAACCAAACTTTGGCCCTCTGCAAGAGCAGTACACATTCTTAACACCCAGCGAGCCATCTCTCCAGCCCCTCCATCTTATACATTTTAAACAAAGTACATCAAGTTGTGCCCCCTCCTTCCAATTACCATAAGAGAAGCTCCCCAAGTTTGAAGTTTCTCAACTTAAAACGGGAGATACATGGCGCTGGAGAGATGGCTCAGCGCTTAAGAGCACTGGCTGCTCCCCGAGAGGTCCTGAGTTCACTTCCCAGCAACCACATGGTGGCTCACAACCATCTATAATGGGATCTGATGCCCTCTTCTGGCCTGCAGGCATACATGCAAAATAGAGCACTCATATGCATAAATCAATCAATCAATCAATCAATCTTTAAAATGGGAGAAACAATTTAATTATTTAGCCGAGCTATAATTCACATCCAACTACTAAAAACTATGCTTGGTGTTCTTTAAACAGGAGCATGTTAGATTTATGGCCTGACCAAAACTGTCTTAAGAAATTCACCCTCGCTGGGCGGCAGTGGCCCATGCCTTTAATCCCAACACTGGGGAGGCACAGCCAGGCGGATCTCTGTGAGTTTGAGGACCTGGTCTAGAGAGCGAGATCTAGGACAGGCACCAAAACTACACAGAGAAACCCTGTCTCGAAAAACGGGAAAAAAAAAAAAAAAAAAAAAAGAAAAGAAATTTATCCTCTTTATGCTATATACACATTGCTTTTTGGACAAGTTTAAAACACAACCACAATGAAAACCAACAAGGTGATCGCTTTCCACATAAGTAGTTCATTAATATACTTAACTGGATATTTTTCTCTATTCCAGGTTCACACCCAACAATTACTGTGTTTCACATATTATTTTCAAAACCAGACTAATTCCAAGAAAGAAAGAAAATGGGGTTACATATCACAGAAAGAACAAGAAACAGTTAAAGGAATTCTAGGTACTCTTTCAAAGAGAAAACATGCCCAACCCACTTCCTACCTTTACTGTCCCCATTATAAGAACTCATTAACTACTGAGCTCTTTTTTTATGTTTGTTGGAGTCTCTCTATGTAGCCCTGGATGGCCTGACAGTCCTACATAGACCAACCTGGCTGTGAATTCACAGAAATCCACCTGTCTCTCTCTGCCTTCCAGGTGCAAGGATTAAAGGCATGTGCCATCATATCTGACAACTACTGAGCTCTTTAAAAAACAGTAGGGGAAGATGTTTGTCCTTTACCAAATAAATAGAACACCATGTACAGATTTCACAGTTAAATCATTGGAAGAAAACATCTGAAACCACAAGCAAGTAAAGTTATCCCTTGATCCCCAGCCCCCAGTTTCTAATGTCTATGTCAATCTGCCTTTATTCTACAGGAATCTGACAGGAATTTGGAGGAAGAGAGGCATCTGCACTTGGTGTACGTGGCGGCAGTCGAGCTGACACTTCTCTCTCCTGCCCTTTAACTGGCATGGCTGTGAGTAGTACAGTTCTCTAAGTGCCCATCCGTCCAACTCACCTTGTTCCTTAGCAACCTCAGGTAAATATGTGGCTGTGCGTTTGATGCCCTTTTCATTGATGAACTCAATTCGAATCCCGTGGACCCCTACCTACAAAAAAATACAACCAAGTACATGGCATTTTCTGATTCTAACAATACTTTAATCACCCACATATAAATCAACATTGTCTCCTGAACTACTTGACCCAGGTCTGGGAAAAGAAGAATTTTGTTTTGTTTTGTTTCTGAGACAAGATTTCTCTGTGTATCCCTCCTGGCTACCCTGGCTATCACTCTGTAGACCAGGCTGGCCTCGAACTCAGAGATCCCCCTGTCTCTGCCTCCCAAGTGCTGGGATTAAAAACCTGCGCCACCACCACCCAGATAAAAGAATTTATGTGACTAATTAATTCTAAAGTACAGAAATCAAAGAAAGTTGTTTTAAAAAAGGTCAAACATATGTGTAGTTGCACCTCTGAGACTATGAAGCTTGTAGAAAGAAGTTCTTGACATAGGATACCCAATAGTTTCAATATTTTACTTCTAGCCTAATTCTACTACATGAACATGTCAAACTGTTCCTATAAGTTCATGGTTCTTCAAATTGGTTCCCTTTGTTTTTTTGTTTTTTAAAATTATCTTACTATACAGCCCAAACTGGTCTGGAACTTGCAATCCCCCTCCTTCTACCTCGTGACTGCTGGTATTATAGGCATGTGCCACCATGCACAGATTCACACTTGATTTCTAAAAAAAAACTTTTCTCCAAGGGTTTGTCAAGAGGCATCTGGGGTGTTTTGTTATCTTTTTTTTGGAGGCAGGGTTCCTCTGTGTAGCCCTGACTGTCCTGGAACTCACTCTGTAGCCCAGGCTGGCCTGGAACTCAGAGATCCACCTGTCTCCCAAGTGCTGGGATTAAAGGCGTGCGCCACCACTGCCCTGGCTGTTATCTCATTATTTAATTAGACATGGAAGAAGGATCAGATGGACCTTACTGAATCTAGAACAGAATGGGCTGGGAAGAAATTGGAGAGGTTTTTTTTCTAGGGCTGAGGACAGACAGTGACTCATTATGTAGTCCTGGCTGACTTGACCAGGCTGGTAAACTCACAGAGATCTACTTGAGTGCTGGGATTAAAGGCATGTATCACCACACCTGGCCCATAGTACAGAGTACTGATTTTCCATTTCTTCTCTATTCCTAGTAGATAAGTACCTTTTTTCTTTCTGTCACTCTCACATTCTTAGACCCTCTCTCAATGAAGGAGATACATTACCATGTACTAACCCGAACCCAAATGCAACGAGAGATGCAGAGATCCAAATGCAGCTGTTCTCACCTCCCAGTCCAGGTAATCACTGGCATCTTCAAAGTTAGTAAGGAGGGAGACAGAACAGAAAAGTTTGGGCAGCTCCTCTCGGGTCAGGGGGGGGAATCGGCTGTCCTTAAGTGCACTAGAGGGGACAGAAAATATAAGTGAGGCTGCCTCCAGTTAGGAGACAACATTGCATTCATAGAGCCCACACAGCTGAGTCCCGAGGTCCTCTGACAGCATCTCCTAGTATCTAACACTAATGTCAGTATTAACTGTCTTTATAGGGACAGATGGGTAACTCACCAGGATATAGTCCTTACATTTCTTGACTACAAAAAGAACTGCTCAAACTCTACCAAACATTTGGAAGAAATGAGGCTAGAAAGCTATTTCCAGTTCTAGTTAATTCATATCTATTTTCTAACGTCTGTGTCATTACCTGGTTAACGTGTATTCCCTGAGTCCTGAATGAAGATTCATGGCTGAGAAGGTCCCAATGCAGCCACGAAGCCGCTTGTCTCGCCCTGTCTTCCAGGTCACAAAGAGAGGACTAAAAAAAGCAAAACATAAAATATTCTCCAGCCCTAAATTAATTATGGATTTATTTCTACTCATTTCTGTTATTGCCCAAAGGGTTTTCTGAATTGCCAGCTACCCGAAGAACTCTGCCTTTCTAGAGGTTGCTCAGCCCTGGCTAAAAACACAGAAAGTATCACGAGACAACAGGAGATGCTCTGTGTGAGTGTAGCCTTTCCTATGCTCTGTCCTCACAACTTCCCTTCACTTAGATGTCACATGTCTAAGCTTTCTCCCTCTTCCTCGCCTTGAACTCAGCGTTCCCTTTACTTTTCTTTCTTTGTTTTTTGAGACAGGGTTTCTCTGTGTAGTTTTGCACCTTTCTTAGAACTCACTCTGTGGACCAGGCTGGCCTCGAACTCACAGAGATCTGCCTGGCTCTGCCTCCCGAGTGCTGGGATTAAAGGCGTGCGCCACCACCGCCCGGCCCCTTTACTTTTCTAACACTCGAAGTCACCCAGGTGGCCTGACTTTGAGATGTCCTTGCTCGACAACACCCACTCATCTCCCTCTTTCCAACTTTCCATCCCCTCCCCTCCTTTACTGTTTCAGTGAGTTCCCATGTGGCTCATGTTCCATCATTCATGGTGACAAACCTTGCCCATACTCCCCTCCCCTTAGCTTACAGGCAACCCCTGCAGGACTTCATTATTCTCACAATTGTAACTACTGGCAAACTAAAAACAGTTCCTGCTCACTGACTTTCAGAAGAGAGAAACAACTTCTCAGGAAAGCTTTATATTAACAACAGAAACTGCCAAAGTCACGTTTCCCTGGCCGTATCAGATGGAAGACAGACTGTTACAGAGCTGCCCCTCCTTGTGGAGATCCCTCCACATTCCTAATGCCCTTACCTTTGAGATTCCAGAGTCCGTCACTTCTCAAAGGCAAAGTAAATAGTTAACCTAGACCCCTCCACCCCCATCTCCAAGACAGCTCTCACTACAAAGTCCTCAAACGCAAAGATTCTCCTGCCTCTGCTGGGATTAAAGGTGTGTGTCACCATATCTGGCTTTTTTTTTTTTTAAATTTATTCTTATTTTATGTGCGTTGGTGTTTTGCCTACATGTATGTCTGTGTGAAAGTGTCAGGTCCCCTAGAACTGGATCACAGAGATGTAAACTGTTATGTGGGTGCTGGGAATTGAACCCAGGTCCTCTGGAAGAGCAGTCAGTGCTCAACTGCTGAGCCAACTCTCTAGCCCCTCTCATCTGGCTGCTTATAGTATGCTTAAGGGAAAAAATATCTTGTGCACCTGCACATGCAGGTGCACACATGCCAAGGCATGCATGTGGAGGTCAAAGGGCAACCATTGATTGTTTCAAATAGGAATAGTCTCTTGTCTTTGCTGCATGCTCCAGACCTCATGTTCGTTCCACACGCACCTGTGGATGCTTGTCTTTACCTCCCGTCTCACTGTAGTACTGGAGATACAAATATGCAACACCATGTCTGATTTTGTGGGTTCTGAGGATTTGAACTCAGACCCTCACATTGTATGGCAGGCACTTTACACACTGAGCCATCTTCCCAGTCCTTACTTTATTTATCTTTCATCATCCCAGCAGATGGATCTCCTGTCCACTCTCTCATTTCCTTCCAACAACTATTTGTACCATACAAGTGAAAGCGACTGTGCCAAACCTACTCAGAAACTCAACATCTACCACCCACTTAAAAATAAAAGGCCCTGAATACAGTGATCTCTATATGTATCCAGGCTTGAATCTCACCTGCTCAGTTATGAGTTTCTGATCACAGCACCCCACATCAAGAATTCCCTGAAAACCAAGTGTGGTGGTGCACGCCTTTAATCCTAGCACTGGGAGGCAGAGGCAGGCAGCTGTAACTTCAAGGCCAGCCTGGTCTACAGAGCGAGTTCCTCAGACAGCCAGGGCTACATAGTGAGACCCTGTCTCAAAATAAAATAATAAAACAAAACAATTCCCTAAAAAGTGAACACATTTTTCTCTGCCTTTCCTCCCAATACACATTCAGGGTAGCTTCCTTTATACTAGAGTTAATTCTGTGTATGTGTATGGTTGCCAACTCAAATCAGTCTCCCAAAGCAAGGACCTTTGCTTTCTACTCCTCAACTTTGCTCAGTGTTCTGCAAAACTAGGCACAGCACCAACAGCTGGGGAATAACCTTAGATTAATGAAGCCACAGAAGCATCCCCTGAAAACATCCGAAAGCAGAAGTGTTTTTTTCTTTTGTTTTTTCCAGACAGGGTTTCTCTGGCTATCCTGGAAGGAACTCAAGAGGTCCGCCTGCCTCTGTCTCCCTGTGCTGGGATTAAAGGTGTGTGCCACCACCGCCCAGAAGCTGAAGTGCCTTTTAAAGCTGGTACAGAGCTGCCTCCAATTTTGAGGAAGAAAACACTGGCATTGCCTTTCTTCATTTTTTCTTATACTGCTTAAACATGCTAGAGAGATGGCTCTGTGGTTAAGAGTTTTGCTGTATAAGTGTGAGGACTAGAAACCAGATCCTCAGAACCCATATAAATGCCAGTGGGTTTGGCAGCCCTAGATCCCTGGCCAAGCTGGCTAGTTGAGACTAGCCATAACCACCAGTTCTTGGTTAGACTAAGATCAACCCTGACACAATGAAACAAAGCAGAACATTGATGATTCCCAAACATCAACCTTGAGCCTCCACTGAACAAACATGCCTGACCCCCGCTCCATACATGTACATACATCTACACACATGCATGAAAATGGATCTTTAGATATCTTAGGACAACAAACAGAATCTTTGTTAAAAGCATCAGCTCCCAATGAATGAGAGCACCTAGTCTCTAGCTTGGCCCTCAGACACTTCCAATTCACATTCACTTGGATGTCAACACTACTGAGGTCTCCAGTAGTGTGATAGTGTGACTTCTCTACCTACCCTAAGCCATGTGAACCACCACCAACAAAAATGTCTGTTTCCATAACTCTGTAGTCAGACCCTGTTAAGAGAGTAACCTCAGAAAGATGTTACCCTCCACGTTGTCCCATGTCTAGTACTCACTAGGGGTCATTGGTGAATCTAGGAAGTCGTGGCTGTGGGAAGCCATAGAGGTGACAGTAGAGTACATCAAAGCAGTAGCAGCACATTTCTGCAGTCACCACCAGATTCTTAGTGGTATTGGCAGTTCCATTGGGCCGAGGGAGAGGGCTCAGGGCTCCAGATGCAGGATTCATTCGTGTGATAGGTGAGTTTCCAGGTCCCAGAGTTAAGTCCGATACATTTTCCCGACCACTGCTGCTGTCCACATGCTGGTGGTTTTGAAGAGGTCCTGAACTAGAGCCAGGAACAGTTGTGGACTGGTTCCCGTGACTGTGTGTTCCACTTCCAGATAGTTTGGGCTTCTTGACCCCACAACAGCCTGCTGCCAACTTGGGCTCAAGGGGAGGAACACAACGTCTTTTTCCCATCCTGATTTGGTGTTCGTGATCTGGAATGCTGCAGAACCCTAATCCAAAAGAGAGAAGGTAAGTACCGATTGGAATGATTCAAGAAAGAACAAACATCAAACCAAAAGTGTTTGCATGGATCAGTTACAAGCTGTCAGAGACTGTCAAGGACGGTGAGATGGCTCAATGGGTAAAGACTTTTGCTGTCAATCCCGATGACGCACATGGTGGAAGGACAGACTTGACTGCAGCAAGTCATCTTCTGACCTTGACACACACACTAGCCCTGCCCTCCTCCCCAAATGAATAAACTGCAATTAAAAGACTTTTTAATTCTTTCCTACCAAAACCTCCAGGTGACACAGTCAAGAAAAAAAAGTCAGAAACCCCAAGTTCTAGACCAGGAAGCTCTAATCTTATTAAAAGGTTTCTATAAAGTTTATAGCCACCATGGAGAGAGGCAGGCAATAAGCAGATCTTCTACCCCAAGACACCATCAAGGCCAAAGGTGACAGGGTGCAACTAGTTAGACATTTCAATACCCTCTTTACAAGTTAGGCATGGTGGTGTATGACTTTAATTCCAGTACCTGGGAGGTAGAGGCAGAGGCAGGGGGATCTCTGACTTTGAGACCAGTCTGGTCTACATAATGAGTTATAGGACAGCCAAAGCTACACATAGTGAGACCCTGTCTCAATAACCAAAATAAATAAATAAGCCTTTATTGTAAAGAATTTGCAAATAAAAAACATTACTCAGCAAGATTAGCCAGGCCCATAGTATATACATTTCAACAGACCTCCTCTATATGCTCAGAATAGTCATCCCAAACTGTGGAGCTTCACATTGATTTTTTCACTTTTTTGTTTGTTTGTTTCTTGAGATAGGGTCTCTATATAATCCTGGCTGTCCCGGAACTTTTTATGTAGATTCGATGGCCTCTGCCTCCAGAGTGCTGCGGGTTAAAGACATGTGAAACCCACACTTGGCTCATCATTTTGAGTCATGGTTTCTCTATGTAGCCCTGGCTGTCCTGAAACTCATTCTAAAGACCAGGCTGGCTTCAAACTCAGTTCTGTCTGCCTCTGCCTCCCAAGTGCTGCAATAAAAGGTGTATGCCACCACAACCTGGCTTCATTAATTTATTATATTTTTTGTTTTGTTTTTGTTGTTTTGTTTTGTTTTTTCAAGACAGGGTTTCTCTGTGTAGCTTTGATGCCCATCCTGGATCTTGCTCTGTAGACCAGGCTGGCCTGGAACTCACAGAGATAGGCCTGTCTCTGCCTCCCAAGTGCTGGGATTAAAGGTGTGCCACCACTACCCAGCTCATAAATATTTTTAAGAACTTACCTACCACAAAAAAAGGGTGGCAGAGGGGGGTAAGGGAGGAAATCCATGACAGAATCAAAACTAGAAAAACAATTAGCTTTACATCCTTTTTCCTGACTCAGGTGTCAACCACCTTCCATCCCATCCTTCATCATTACCTAATATTTACCCTTTGTCTGTCTCCTTTCTACGTGTTATACTAGACTCACATATATATTTGTCTACATACACACAAAGTGTGCAGCTATTCTTCTTTCTGAACTGTGTGACCTTGCTTAATTAATATTAACTAATTCTACATTCATCCATTTTTCTGGAATTTTATTTTTTCTTTAGAGCTAAATATCCTATTTTATAATATGCACTGGATACCCATTATCCACTCATTTGCTGATGGACAACTAAGTTGGTCCCTTTCCTTGCTAGAGGGAATGAAGCAGTAGTTATCACAAGAGTGCAAATATCTCTATGAAAGGGTATGAGAGTCCTGGGTATATGCCCAGGAGTTATAGTTTTAATTTTTTGAGGAATCTCCAAACTGACTTCTGTAATGGTTATATTAAACTACACCCGACCAACAGTAAATATGGTCTGTTTTTGTTTTGTTTTTAAATGTGTACGCATGTGTATGCACACACGTGGAGAACAGAGGACAACCTCTGGTGTCATTCTCAAGTCTTCCACTGGCCTAGAGCTCACAAGTTAGGCTACTGGCTGGCCAGTATGCCCCAGGAATCCCTGTTTCTGCCTCCCTAATGCTCAGATTATAACTGCGTGACCACGCCTGTTTCATAAGGGCATTAGGGACTGAATTTAGACCTTTGTTTGCAAGGCACACATTACCAATAGAAACTATCCTTTTTGTTTTTATTGTTTTTTTCCAGACAAGGTTTCTCTGTAATAACAGCCCTGGCTGTCCTGGAACTTGCTCTGTAGACCAGGCTGGCACTCACAGAGATCCGCCTGCCTCTGCTTCTCAGTGCTGAGATTAAAGGCGTGCGCCACCACACCTGGTGAGACCATCCTATTTTTAAGGTGCTCCAGGGAGCTTTCAGACTTCTCCATTAACCACACCGTTCAGCACTCCCCTCGGCACCAAGGTAAACCTACCTGTGTAACTTTGGCTGCTTCAGGAGAGAAGTGTCTAAAGATGGGTGTATCCTCTAACAAGAGGCTCCTGCCTGTCTTCTCTAACCCTTTCCTCATTTTCTCTCTCTGGTTTTCCTTTCATTAAAGCCCAAGATACAGGACTGGAGTGCCAGCTCCGTGGTTAAGAGCACTGAAGCTCATAACTGTCTATAATTCTAGTTCCAGGAGATCTAATACCCTCTTTTGGCTTCCATGGCACCAGGAATGTATGTGATATATACACACAAATCACCCATATGCATTAAAATTAACATACACAGCAAGTTCCAAGCCAGCCAGGGCTATATAGTGAGACCTTGCCTCAAAACCAGGGCTGGGATGTGATTCCATCAGTAGAGTGCTTGCCTTGCACACGATTTTGGGTTTCATTTCCAGCACTGCATAAACTAGCACCCCCAGCACTCTGGAAGCAGAGGCAGGAGGACCATGAGTTCAAAGTCACCCCTGGTGATATATAAAGCAAGTTCCAGGCCAGGCTGAGCTATATTATATTAGACTCTGTCAGACACATAAAAACTAGCTAAAAGTGGTAGCTCATTCCTGTGATCACAGCATTCATGAGGCACAGGCAGGTAGATCTATCTGAGTTTGACACCTGCCTGTTCTACACAGGGAGTTGGCCAATTTAGCTACTAAGCAAGATCCTATCTCAAACCAAACCAAACCAAACCAAGAGGACTGAGTTCAAATTCTGGTTTATCCAAGACCAATCTCTGTTCGACTGAGTTTCCTCCAAACTAGAGCAACAATAGTAGTTGCTCTCCGGAGTTACTGGGAGAGTTAAATGAATCCAATAGTCACAAGGGCCTTAAATAAAACACTACATTTAGCTGCTCTTCCCGTCTGGGCTCTTAACCCACTGCTTCCTCCTAGAGGGCAACCTAACCACGGCCTAGACATGTTCTCTGAATTCAGGATGCTTCACACTCAGGACTTTACTCAATTTACCACCCTTTGGCAAGGCAGACAGTCAGCAGCATTTCAAAGAGAACGGACCTCAGAATTAATTAGCATGGGAATCCTCCAAGGCCACACTTAAGCTGCAGAGCCAGGATCTGGACCATAATCAACCTGTCAGGCTCCAAGAGCTGGACCTTCTCACCAAGCCACGTGGCAGAGCAAAATCTGCCAATAATACCCACTGGATTTAGTTCCTTCTCTAAGAACATAAGAAAACACATTGCAACCTAGGTCACACTAAAAACAGTTTAAATAAGTTTGTCAACAAAAGGGGAATAGAAAAGTAAGACCTCAGGCTCAAAGCCAACACACCTCAACCATAACCCAGGCAATTTTAGGCCTCTCTCTTCTCCTCACTGCCATGCTTGTCCTAATCCACAACAGATGCTGCTGTGCTGAGTTCTCCCTGTATTCTACTCGGCAAAAGATATGTGGCAGATGAAACAGTGCGATTATCTCTAGATAATCATAACCATCCAAAATCCCATTTCAGAAAGTAAATGCCACCTTCTGGCCTTCATGGGCACTGCATGCATGTGGTACACATATATGCAGGCAAAACACCCATACATGTAAAATAAAAACAGATAAATAAAAATTTCCAAGCAGAGTGACTGAGCCAAGTATGAGCTTCTGAAACCTCAAAGTTCATCTCCAACAAGGCCAGACCTCCCCATCCTTCTAATTCTTTCCAACAGCTCTACTCCCTAGTGAATAAGCAATCAAAATGAGTCTATGGGGCCATTCTTACCAGCACTTGGGAATTGGTGGCAGATCAGTCAAGGGTTCTAATAAGTAAATAAATAGAAAGACCAGTATATTGAAACCAATTCCTAACTTTAACAGTTTTATATTGTTTTGGTTCTGTTGTTCTTTCCCCCCAAAGATCTATTTTATTTTTAACTGTGTTATGAGGGGAAAGCAGTACAGCTGAGTTCAGGTGTTTAGAGGCCAGAAGAGGGCATCAGATGCCCTGTGTGGTAATTGGAGTGAAAATGGCCCCATAGGCTCCTAGGGCCTGGCACTATTGGAGGTGTGGCCTTGTTGAAGCAGGTGTGGCTTTGTAGTAGGTGTGTCACTAGGGTGCAGGCTTTGAGGTCTCAGATGTTCAAACAAGGCACAGTGTGGCATTCTCTTCCTGCTGCCTGCCCATCCAGATGTAGAGCTCTCAGCTCCTTCTCCAGCACCATGTCTACCTGCCTGCCACCATGCTTCCTGCCATGATGATACGGACTAAACCTCTGAAACTGTAAGCCAGCCCCAATTAAATGTTTTCCTTTATAAGAGTTGCCATGGAAGTGCACCATGACCACCCAGCTTGTTCTGTCTTGTTTGATACAAGGTTTTATGTTGCTCAATCTACCCTTGAACTCCTGATCCTCTTGCCTCAAACTCCCATGCTGGAATTATAGACATGTACCCCCATAAAATCAGTTTATTTCACTTAAGCTTAAAATGTATTGCTTACTCCTCTCTTACTGAACAATTCTGAAGGAGTCTAATACTTTACTTATCTCCCAAAATAAAACAAACATTAAACTAAAAGTTAACAATGTAAAATGAACCATGGTATACTGATAGAAAATGTGTCAGCCAACTGCTATCAACATCAATACAAACAACATTAATAATTACCCTGTATCAAAACTTTCTGTTTAGGGACTGTAGGGATAGCTCAGTAGCTAATAGCATTGGTCGGTCTTTCATAGAACTCAAGTGTGAGTTCTAGCACTCACACCAGGTAGCTTAAGTTCAACTCCAGTAGATCTAACTCCTCTTCTGGCTTTTGAAGGTGCCGCGCACACATAGGGCACACAACACACTGTGATGGTTTAAATGAGAATGGCCCACAGGCTCATGTTTGAATGCTTGGTCCACAGTTAGTGGAACTGTTTGGGAGGGATTAGGATTAGAAGGTGTGGCCTTGTTGGAGGAGGTATGTCACTGCAGGGGTATGTGTGGGGAGGGTGGGCTTTGAGGTTTCAGAAGTCCTTGCTGGGCTCAGTGTCCTTCTCTTTCTGCCTCCTGTCTGTGGATCAGGATGTAAAACTCTCAGCTACTATATTACTCCTGTGCCATGCACCGCGATCATCATGGATTAACCCTTTAAAACTGTAAGCAAGCCCCCAATCAAATACTTTCTTTTAGAAGAGTTGCCTTTCTTTGGCCAGGCGTGATGGTTCATACCTTTAATCCCAGCACTCGGAAGGCACAGAGGCAGGTGTATCTCTGTGAGTTTAAGGCCAGCCTGGTTCCAGGGCAGCCAGTGCTGTTACACAAAGAAACTCTGCCTCAAGATCCTCCTCCCCCACAAAAAAAAAGCTGCCTTGGTCATGATATCTCCACACAATAATAGAACAGCAACTAAGACACACACCTTCAAAAGCAA
Source organism: Peromyscus aztecus (assembly GCA_902168405.1). Lineage (NCBI taxonomy): Eukaryota > Metazoa > Chordata > Mammalia > Rodentia > Cricetidae > Peromyscus > Peromyscus aztecus. The sequence continues at coordinate 7,783 of CABHPQ010152243.1, read as the reverse complement.
TAGCAATCCTTCCCCTTCTGTTTAGAATGTAATTCTAAGCATACTCTACACCAAAGCAGGCACCTCATCAGAGTCCACAATGATCAAGAGACATCAGCACTCCTGAAGCTTAGTTAGGGATTCTAAGTATAGCTTAAGACACTTCAGAGTACTAGAGGGACCTGGGGATCTAAGTCCACTGCAGTGTGCCTACCTGTCATGTCCAAGACTCTGGAGTCCATTCCTAGAACCACAAAAACAAGAGAAAACCCCCAAACAAATCCTTTATTAAATGACATGTTCTACTATCTCTTCTAAAACATCTGTTCTTCCCAAACCTCAGAACTATCAATGTTGTGCCCTCGGTATGTGGTCTTGGGCACAGAAACGTTCCCTTGACCAAAGCATGTAACCCTGACCCAGAGACCTTGGCTGGTACCATGCAAAAGTTCCTGGGCAAAGTTCAAGAGTCAGCAGCAGTAACATACACAGCCTTCCATGATCAACATGAACACAGTAGTTAACACTGAAATCCACTAGATGGAGACACTGCCCACACTTCAACATGAAGCTAAGGGAAGTAGTAGTAGTAGTAGGCAATTTATGATTTCAGGAATTAATATAAATTTCTCATAGATCTCAGCTCAAGATCACTTAGCCTTGCAAATGTCAAATAGTTAGGCCTGCTCTCGGTGTTCAGTGACCCAGCCCCTTCCCCTGTGGGCTGCTGAGGCCTCAGCTTCCCTGTCTAATGAATGGGCACACTCTCCTCTTCACCAGATGTGTGACAAATGTGCACATATATAAACAAGTTTAAAAAATAATGATTTACACCCAACTAGAGAACTGAGTCAACTAGAGTCCTCAGAGGAGTATACACGCTTACAGCTTGAGTTTCTCCCCAGACCCTAAACAGTTTTCTAAAACAAAACAAACAATAAGTAACACACACACACACTCACATGTACACACACATTTAAGGCAGAGTCAGTCAGGGAGATCCCTGCAAGTTCCGTCCAGGGTGGGGTGGGTCCCAGGAGCCAGGGTGACATGGTGGGGCCATGCCTGGAAACACCCCGGGGACCGGACAGATGATTTCGGTAGGCTGGCTGCTGCACAAGCACCGCAGACCTAGCAGCACGATCTCTAGTGCTCTCGTCAGAACACACACACAGTGGTGGGGTGCCTGTAACCCCAGTATGGGTGGGCAGGTGGAGACTCCCAGAACTTGCTAGCCTGCCAGCATAGCTTCAAGATGAATGAGTGATCTTGTTTAAAAAATATCAAGTCTCCTGACACTGCACATGCTCAAACCTGCAATGCTTACACAGACAAAACAAGAGTGAAAACAAAAAAGAGCACCATTTGGACACTTTAACAATTAGGTTAATTATCATGTAAATTCTCATCTGGACCCAATTTATCCTGGAAACTCACTATATAGCAGTGACCACTCAACTCAGTCCTGGACTTGGCCACAGGTACCATTTAACATGAGATAACTCAAAGGTTTACTCTGTGTAGATGATACAACTTGGCTTTAAAAAAGAAAAAGCCGCTGGGCGGTGGTGGCACACGCCTTTAATCCCAGCACTCAGGCGGATCTCTGTGAGTTCAAGGCCAGCATAGCATGGTCTATAGAGATCCAGGACAGGCACCAAAACTACACAGAGAAACTCTGTCTCAGGAAAAAAAAAAAAAAAAGCTTTAGCTTTTTTAGCCTTTACTACAGTGGTCTTGACTGAAAAATCCTCCTAAACGGCCTGGAGAGATGGCCCAGCAATTAAGAACACAGGTCCAGACTGGCACCATCTTTTATGTAAGATGGTGCACGCCTTTAGTCCAGCACTCATCCCAGTGATCTGAAGATGTTTTCAGTGGTAAGGTTCCTTGGCGCTTGTTTGTCTTAAGTTAAAATAAACCTGATGTAAAGCCGGGTGTGGTGGTGCACACCTTTAATCCTAGCACTCAAGAGGCAAAGGCAGGTGGCTGCAAGTGGCCAGCCGGGTTTACAGATGAGTTCCAGGATAGCCAGAGCAACACAGAGAAATCTGCCTCAAATACAAAAACAAAAACAGAAAGAAAAACAAAAAAGAAATACAATGTTTTAAATGATGGTGGGACTTTTAGTGATCCATTACAGTGTTTACTTGCCTGGGTGGCAATTTATCATTCCAGGAATTAATTATAATTAATATAATTTCTCATAGATTGCTAACATTCATAATTTAGTGTCTAGGCCAGTATTAGCACAAGAACATAAGGCTGCCCTAACTGACACAGCTGAGAAGCAAAACAGCTTCCCTTCTCCCTATGTGTCTCTCTGAAAAGTCCATCTCACAACAGCCAGAGAAGCCCCCACCTTCTGAGCACAGAACTTTGGCTTTGAGGTAACAATCTAGCTGCCAACTCTGGCTCAAATCCCAACTGTGAGGTCCAAAGTCTGACTGCAAACTCAAGCAAGCTATAATATCTTCGTGAACCTGCCACCACACAGGGCTATTTGTTTATTTTTTTGTGTTTGTTTAGACAGGGTCTCTCTACATAGCCCTAACTGTCCTGGAACTCAGTATGTAGAGTATTCTCAATGGCTGGCATGGTGGCACACACCTTTAATCCCAGCACTCAGGATGAAGAGACAGGTGGATCTGGGTTTGAGGCCATACATACATACATACATATAATTCATTAGAGTAGCTTACAGGCTTTAGTCTGGGTAGTCAACAATGGCTTGGCAGAAAGACCAAGACTCTGGTCATCATTCAGTCTAAGAGACTGCATGCCTCAGCAGTCTCAATCTGCTATAGGGTACTGGGAATTCCTAGAGAGCTGTTGGTGTTCAGTCTACAGTAGAGTCTAATGCCAGGAAGGAATGCCTCAGTAACGGGATGGGAAACTTGCTGGTGAGAATGAGAGCAAGCAGACAAAAAGCAGAAAGCTTCCTTCTTCCATGTCCTTTTATGTAAGATGCCATTAGAAGATTTGGCCTTGAACTCAAGAGATCTTCCTTCCTCTGCCTCCCAAGTGCTGGGATTAAAGGTGTGTATCACCACACGCAGCCACATAGGGCTATTTGATAGAAAGACATGAAAGGAACCTGGCAGTCCTCAGGCACTATTAATATAATTCTATATCAGCTACCTTGTAGTCTAAAAGACCTTGATACTTTTCTTTTGAAAGTAATGGCCTCTAATAAATCATTCATGTTTTCTTTTCATTCTGTGATGGCAGAAACCATAAAGAACACTGGAGGCCTCCCAGCACTGAGGAGGAAGAGGCAGAAAGACCTTGAAGTCAGTCAGTTACAAAGGGAGACCCTGTCTTAAAAAACAATGAAGCCAGTTGTGAATATTGCATACCTTTAATCCTAGCACTCAGGAGGCAGAGGCAGGAAGATCTGTGTCCAGGGCTGGCCTGGTCTACATAAAGACCTACACACCAGCCAGGGCTACATAGATCCCATGCCCCCTGCCCCCGCCCCCCAAAAAAGAAAGAATGGAGATTATTCTACTCACGTAACTTTGTAGAAATACACCAAAAAAGCACCCAGAACATTTAAAACAATTTTTTTCTTGTTAAATATGCTATTATCGCAAACATCCTGATGCAAGAGATTCTGTCAAAGGGTTCCATTTCAAATAGTAATCATAGTAAAATGTCTAGAAGTATAAAAAAATTCTATTTATTTTTGAAGACAAACCTTACAAATAGCTTCTTAGAGGACATGACCTTATAAAGATTTGGGAGGTGGGGAAAAGCTGATGCTATTTAGTGTCCAGATGTGTCCTCAAATGAAGCCTTCCTCAGATGGGCAGGCTGGGGTTTCTCTTGTGACACTGAAGAGGTGAAGTAAAATTCAATGTAAATAATTATATCATGAGTATTGGTGTGGTGCCTGAGCTGTAACCCTGGCCTATTTATGGGATTGTTCCAGGAAAGAGTCAGATGAGAGATGCTACATTCTGGTAACCATTCCAATTATTTCTGTTTTTAAAACGGTCAAGTTTGAAAGTGGTGGTACATGCCTATTATCCCAAAACTCAGGAGACAGGATCAGGAGCTCATGGACACTCTCAACTAGGCCAGTATGGGCTCCATGAGACTCTGTCTCAACTCCCCTGCCAAAAGAAGGCAGCTGCCATGTACATACGGAGAGCACTTGATACATGTACAATTTCCTCACAAAATACAAAACAACAAATAAGTAACAAAACGCTCAGAGTCCCAGGTAGGCATGTGGCTCACTGTAACCCCAGCACCAGAGAGGGGATGGGTATAGTATATAAAGCAGGATTGCTATGAGCTGGCCAGCCTGGGCTATACAGAGAGACCTTGTTCAAACACAAGAAAACAAAACCCACTGGGCTTGATGGTACACACCTTTACCCTCAGCATTCTCCTGGAAGAGGCAGGTGATTTCTGAATTCCAGACCAGCCTGGCTTACATATGAAGTTCTAGAGCAGCCAGGGCTACATAGTGAAACCCTGTCTTAATAAAAACCAAACAACAATGAAAAAAACAAAACAAAACAAAACAAACAAAACCAAAAGTCAACATTCTTGTATCAGTTTAAAGAAAATAATGAGTTACAGGGGTTAATATTTTTTGTTTTCTTGAGACTGGGTTTCTATGTAACAGCAGTCGGATTTGTCTCATTCTCCTGAGTGCTGGGATTAAAGGTGTGTGCCAACACTCCCAGATGATATTTTTGGTTTTTGCTCCTGACCACCCCACCCCAACTTCCCTTTCTATGTGACCTATAGCATGAGGTTATATTTTTCTGGGCCTCAGTTGTTTTGTTTTCCTTTTCTTTTTTTTCTTTTGTTGTTTTTTTAACAAGGTTTCTCTGTGTAGCCCTGACTGTCCTGGAACTTGTTCTACAGACCAGGCTGGCCTCAAACTCAGAGATCCACCTACCTCTGCCTCCCCAGTACTGGGATTAAAAGTGTGAGCCACCACCTCCCAGCTAGTTTTTGCATTTATGAAATGAAGACATTTCCTCTCCCGTCTCCCTCACAAAAGGATGGGAGGCTCTAAGTTAAACTCGCAGTAAAGTAGAACGGTTTTGGTGGTGTGTACTGGAGATACAGCACAAGTCCCTGAGCATGCTAGGCAAGTGCTCCACACTTGGCTATATCTTTAATCCAAGCACGCTATCCTTAATAAACTCAAAGAAGCACTAACTTTTACCCAAGAACTATGTTCAAGGCTTACATACAGAATTATAGTTATTTTTAAATCTGTGATATGATTTAATAAAATATCACAACAGATTTAGGTCAAAATGATCCAAAAGTAGCTGAAGATCAAGACCATATGAATTAGAACTGTTCAGGAACTATATTAACTTCTGAATTAGTTAATTTTTCTGCTCAAGCTCATTATGTAGCCCAAGATGACCTTAAATTTCCTATCTTCCAGATTCTGTTTCCCAAGTGATGAGATTACACTCATGTACTACCTCAGGTTTTAGGTGGAGCTGGGGATAGAATCCAGGTCCTCACACATACATACAAGGTTGAACACTCTACCAACTCAGCTACATTCCTAATTCCATTTATCAATTAACCTAAGACCAAGGGGGTGGAGGGGATATTGCACGAATCCTAATTGGTCTTGTAATAAAAACCCAGAGCCAGATACTGGGGTAAATGTTGAAAGATGAGAGGAAACAAGCCACAGCCACTTCTCACCTTGCCAACTCCTCTGCAGAAAAAGGAAGATCCTGTTTCCACACATCCTCAGACTGAATGCCCCGGAGTCCTCAGCTGGAAGAGGCTGACTGAGTTCCTGTCTCCTCCTGCCTTATATTCCTTTCTCTGCCTAGCCACATCACTTCCTGCCTCAACCTTCCTAGTTCTGAGATTAAAGGCGTGTGACTCCCAGGTACTGGGATTAAAGGTGTGTGCCACCACTGCCTCGCCTCTATGTTTAATCTAATGGATGGCTTTGTTCTCTGATCTTCAGGCAAATTTTATTTGTTGAGTACAAACAAAATATCACCACAGGGGGACTTATTTGGTTGTCTTTAAATAGTGAATAATTGCAGGCTGGGAGCAGTGGCGCACGCCTTTAATCCTGGCACTTGAAAGGCAGAGGCAGGTGGATCTCTAGTTCCAGGCCAGCCTGGTTTACTGAATGAGTTCCAAGACAGCCAGGGCTACACAGAGAAACCCCTTGGAAAATAATAATAAATAAATAAAACACACATACACAATAAGAAGCACAGGGCCAGCAAGATGGCTCAGTAGGTAAAGGCACTTGCCACCAAGCCTGAAGTACTGAGTTTGCTCTCCATCCCACATGGAGAGAACTGACTCTCTGACTTCAGCACACACATGGTGGTGATATCCACATACATGTGCACATACACACTACGTAAATGTAACAACATTAGGACCGCCCCACTGAATCTGAGAGAAACATGAATGAGGTACACTTACAAACTTTAAATCCAGACACAAGCCAAAAACCAAAAAATGCAACAAAAATCCCACTTCAAGTATGCCCAAGGCAATACTCACTGAAAGCAGAAAGTTTATACTTCCAGAGGAAACAACTACAACAGGAAGGGGAAGCTATTCTGTCTCTGGAGTGAATCTTCTTTCTTCCAATTCCATTCCTTCTTCCAGTACCTAAGACAGAAACGCAAATGCAGTGAACAGAGTCTGGGGAGTGTACAGGTTTTTGGAGAACTTACAAAATTTGTGTTTGTTTTTTTCAGACAGGGTTTCACTGTGTAGCCCTGGCTGTCTTGGAACTCACTCTGTAGACCAGGCTGGCCTCAAACTCTGAAATCCTCTTGCCTCTGCCTCTTGAGTGCCGGGATTAAAGGTGTGCGCCACCACACCCGGCTTTACATCAGGTTTATTTTAACTTAAGACAAACAAGCGCCAAGAGACCTTACCACTGAAAACATCTTCAGATCACTGGGATGAGATTAAAGGCGTGCACCATCACCGCCAGGCTCAAAAGTTACAATTTAACAGCAATTTCTGACACAAACAAAACCAGCTGGAGAATAAGCTCTCCTTTACTTCAAAACATTTCTATTGCTAAAATGAGACAAGGAACGGAAGTCCCATGGAGGATCAAAGGCTGTATTCTACTTGAATGAGACATGCACTATTAACCTCCACAACTCCCCCTCCAACACATTTAGGTGAAAACTTGCTCTCCAACCAGGACCTATCACTTTGAGCTCTCCACAGGTTACAGTATACAAACACACTCCCAAGTCTTAAAAATTACCTGACAACATGCTAGGCCCCTGAGGACAAGGCATCGTGTGCCAGGAAGAGATGGTAAGTGTTGGTGGAGCCATTCATCCTTACTCAGTCTTGCATAAATCTCTTCACAATTTCTTCCACCTTCCCCACTTCCCCAGTACTAGAGAATTTATGCAAAGCAGACTCCAGGCCCCACCCACTCACTCCAAAGAGAGGGTCACGAAAGCAGATAGGCCCAGAGGAGTAAGTGAGCAAAGAGGAGTCAGATCAGGGCAAGGAATGAAGGACAAAACACACAGCTCCGAGGAAGGGCATAAAACCCCTAAAGATGGAGGGATGGTAGTAGGCAAGGGAGTCTACAAGTAGATGTGGAAGATGGAGCGGGAGGAAAAAAAGAAGAGGAGAAAGTGGGAGAGTGAAGAGTTAAGCAAGAAAAGGATGAGACAAGAGGGAAAGAAGAGGCCGGAGCCGGGAGGGGTAGAACAGGCAGACGGAAAAGGTGAAAAGGAGGATGTGGGACAGGAGAGTACAGGGCGCTGGGGGAGTTGGGGAAACGACAGGGCGACGGGTAGAG
>CABHPQ010152242.1:24822-39633 GCA_902168405.1 Peromyscus aztecus | reverse complement strand
GCCCAGAGCACTCAGCCTCTCCCTCAGACTCTTGTCATATGGTATGTGTCTTAGGGTTTTTTTTTCCCCTGTTGCTATGATAAAGTACTCTGGAAAAAGCAACTTAGGGAAGAAAAGAGTTTATTCTAGCTCATAGTTCATTGTTGCAGTCCATAATGGAGAGGAAATCAAGAGAGCAAGAGTTTGAAAGAGCAGGCACATGGCAGCAAGGACACTCAGGAAGTAGTGAGTGATGAATGCTGGCTTCTTTTGCTCAGCTCCCTTTCTCCGCTTACACAAGCCAGCACCTCAGCCAAGGAATAGTGCCACCCATAGTGGTCTTCCCACCTCAACTGCTATAATAGCGATAGCACTAACAGTCATGTTCAAAGAGCAATCTCCCAGGGGACATAATATCAATTGACTGGATACCACACACACCAAATCCAGCTCCGTTACTTGTTTTTTGTAAATCAAGAATTTGCTGGAATTTTTATTAACACTGTCAAATACATTAACATCACTCTTCAATTTTATAAATGTTGTTTTATTTATTATTCTTTCTAGCAACAATTGGGGTGCTTACATGATACAAAATATTTAGCTTATGATGAATGAATAAAGCCAAGAGTCTTACAGAAAATGAGGAGCACAAGGGATCAATCTGTGTCATAACAATCATAGCTAATTCCCCCAACAGGGACAAATGGTCAGCTTGACTGTCATCAGATGGATACAATGTCTCAACAGGGTATTAATTAATCACCTACTGGTGATTGGAAAATCACAAGCTTTTTAAAGAGTAGATATTATACAGTACAGATAACAATGTATATTTTAAATCCATGACTCAAACAAGACAGACATTTATATATGTAACTTTTGTGCAAAATTCATAGGAAAGGCTGTTTTAGTAGTTTCCAAAGGTGTTTCATCTTTAGCCAAGTGATCTGTGACCCCAGCCTTTTCTACTATATGGATCGATCTCCCAGGATGTTTCTAGCATATGGATTTTCAGACTAAACACCATCTTATGACTCAAAACAGCTGTTAGATCAGTCATTATTTCCTTCTTATAGTTTAAAAGAAAGCTGAAGTGGGAGGAAGTATTTCCCTAGATGAGTCCATGACCTTTAAGAAGCTTTCTAGGAAGTAACTAAGTACCTAACATCCCAGTTTCTATATCAGTCAGAGCTCTCTAGAAAACCCAAGACAACAGAATATGAGCAGGCATGTAGGTGGACAGTGGAAGGATAGATTGATATGATATGATATGATATGATACGATATGATATGATATGATATATTTGATAATGAGAAGGTACTTAGTATGGAAATTACTCATGTCTTATGGAAAGTCCCATGGTGTGCTGACAACAGGCTGAAGAATGAAGAAGTCAATGACATGGCTCAGTTTAAGGTCAAAGGTCTCAGAATAAGGGAACTGACGATAGAACTCTCAGTATAAGGCGTTGGACATGAAGACCCCAGGGGACAGTGATAAAAAAAAAAACCTCAGTCGCTGGGCGTTGGTGGCGCACGCCTTTAATCCCAGCACTCAGGAGGCAGAGCCAGGCGGATCTCTGTGAGTTCGAGGCCAGCCTGGGCTACCAAGTGAGCTCCAAGAAAGGCGCAAAACTACACAGAGAAACCCTGTCTAAAAAAATAAAAAAAAAAAAAAAAAAACCTTAGTCATCAGGCCAGAGAAACTAGAGCTCTGAAAGGTGCAGGGGAATGGAATCTGGCTTCAGGGGAGCATACTTACTGCTCCTCTGTCTCAATGTTCTCTCTAGGCCCCCTGCCAAGTGGATTGTGTCCACCCACACAAGGATGGGTCTTCTTAATCAGTCAACTGATTCACATACCAGCTCCTCCATCAGATCTGGGGACCCATAATGCAATCAAATTGAGACCTAAGATTCTCCAATACAACTTCCCTCTCTTGGTCCAGGACACATATGTAGTTACAAAGGAAACTGGAAACAATTGTCTTCCAGCTGGGCGCAAGGACAGTGAGCAGCTTCGACTCCCTCTGGCACACACTCTGAGGAGGAACACACTCTCTTCTGTCTGCTTTCAGGAAGAATTCACCCTGACTTCCATACTTGGTTAACAAAGGACAAAGTAACTAAAGGTTAACAATATTTATGTTTGTGTCCATCATCTTACCACACATCTCCAGGGGTGGCAGATTCCGGAACCCACAGCTGAGGGAAGGGACTATTCCCTGCCTCATTTTTAGGTGCCAGAAAGTAAAGCTAAGAAACCAAGAAGGACCTCTTAAGATTGGATTCCTTCCATCCATCTTCCTCCTGCCCCATTTGAACTAATTTTCTCGGAGACTCTGCCCTCCAGGATGGCTGTGAACATTGAGAAGGACAGCCTAGAGTCCCACGCACTCTCAGCAGCCATTTGTTGGCCCCATCAGCAATGTGACCACCGTTCCCACAGAGCATACTGGCTGTGTAAATAAGGAACTAAACTAGGCTCCTTAGGAGAAGAAGGCTGCAAGCTGCCCAGGAGCCCTGGGAGGAAGGAAGGACTAGCACTTGCTTTAACACAGGCATGCTGTCCCGCCTGTCATCTGTGTCCTTTTCTCCCTTTTTGAACACCTAAGGAGTCTTTAACAACCAGAAAAATAAGGGAGAAAGTGCAGGATCTCAAGTAACAAAAAGTCAGAGGCAGGCAGAAGAGGATAACAGCAGAGGCCACTCAATGCACTTCTAACTATCAGACAGCTCCTTGGAGAGGGAGGCCAGGGCTGCTGGGGTGTGTTCCGGACAGATGCAGCCTGTGCCAACATGGAGCTCCAGCCTCCGCCTCTTCCCATTGCCTTCCTTAAACCTTAGTTTAAGGTCCTTGGCAAGGAACCATTAGCAAGACCTGCTACAGTAGAGGGGCAGGGTTAAAGCCCCACACGTGCCCAAAGTCACCTCCAGCTGTCTCCCTGTAGCACTTGGGGCCTTGGGGCCCGCATCGCTTCCTGCCACTGCCTACTGAAACCTGGCTTTCCTTACTGCTTAATAAGAACCAAAAGAAAACGGGTATCTGGGCTAAGGAATTGTGGGAGCCAGAGGGGTCGAGGACACCCGGAGAGCATGGTCCACTAAATCAACTAGGCAGGGCTCGGGAGGGCCCAGAGAAACTGAAGCGGCAATGGCGGAGCCTGCATGGGTCTGTACTAGGTCCTCTCTATATACACTGTGGTTGTTGGCTTGTTGTTTGGGGCAGACTCCTGTCAGTGAAATGGGTGGGGGAGGGGTCTCTGACTCTTTTACCTGCTTTTTGAGTCCCTTTCCTCCTACTGGGTTGCCTCGCCCAGCTTTGATGTGAGGGTTTATGCCTGATGTGAGGGTTTGTGCCTGGTCTTACTGTATCTTGTTCAGTCCCTGGGAAGCCTGCTCTTTTTTGGGGAATAAGGAGAAGCTGAGGGAGTCTGGAAGAGAGGGGAATGGAAAGAGTGGAGGGAGGGGAAGCTGCGGTTGGAATGTATTATATGAGAGAAGAAAAAATTTAAAACCTTTTTAAAAGAAAAGAAAATGGTAACAACTATACAACGCAGTCCACAGCAAAGCCTACTGTTACTTTCCAGGAAGTGTTATGTTCTGCTTTGATAAATTCTGTCCATTTTTCATGTTGCAAACATACTTCAACCCTAGTTAAAGGTTAGTCTCATCATGCTAACAAAAAATGCTAGCTTTATGACCAATGGGTATTAGAAAACATTTTCTTATGTGTACTCATTTCAAGTGACCTGCGCCCCAAACCCAGCCATCCTGCTACCATGTGGAATTCATGGCACTGGTTTTCTATGACATAGCTATGCCAGTCTCTGAGGGGACATTGGCTGGGCCATGTCTACAGATTCACTATAGTCTACAAGCACTATAGTACCCTGCTCTATCCAAGACAGCACAAGACTTAAAGAACACATCAGCCAGCTCTATGCCACTGACCTCAGCACAGGTTCCAGATCATCAGCAAGCGAGCAGTATGGAGCCCATCCTGGAGGACGAGTCCTCATTTACAAGTGATGCTGAACCCCACACAAGTCTCAACTCTCCTCCAGTAATGTTCAGCATGATGTGGTTACCTCAGAGATAGCCTCCATTTGATGTCTGACTCCTCATAAATAGGAACTGAGAACACTAATCCTACAGCAAGTAAATTACCTGTGTTCGATTGTAATTGACCTGTTCTGCTGCAAGCACTGCACTTAGAAAATTATAGCTTTATCGCAATAAGGAGCCAGAAAGGGTTAATTTGCCTCCAAAGGGAGCCTAATCCCCTCCTTCCTCTCCGGAAGCACCAGATCAAGAGGTAATTATAATGACTGACAGCCATATTTATATTTTTATTGGATTATTATTAAGCATTATAGTATTCATCCTCATTACTCTAGCAATTCCACTTTAGACAGATCTTGAGAATGAGAATTAGAAAGCCATAGACCAGAAGTTTCTCCTTCATGAAGTTTAACGTTTTTTAATGGATGAAAAAAATTCTGTTATTGAGGGGCAAAAAAACTGATCTGTTTTCTGAGCACAAGGCAGAAACTAGCCACTGTTATTCAGATTGTGTTAGTTAGAGGTGGGAGGCTTACCTTGCCCTGTAGGCTTCTCACCGTGGAAAGAACTTGGAGGGCTTTTGCAAAGCTTAGGGGCCACCTTCAAACTGGTATTAAAAACTGCACCCAGGGACTGGAGAGAGGGCTGAGCAGTTAAGATTGCATATTGCTAATGCAGAGGATCTGAGAGTTCATTTCCAAGCATCCATATAGTAGCTCACAACCCCCTGTGACTCCAGCTCCAGGGTACCCAACACCTCTGACCTCCGTGGGCATCTGCACTCATGTGCACATAAATACACACAGACACACACAATTTAAAATAAAAAAAATCTTTAAAAACTGCATCTGGATACTGGAAGAAACATTTGGGTTCATGTTTAAGAATTTCTAAACAATGAGGATCCATGGGACATGTTGGATACCCACTAGGTACAAATCAGACATATTTCTTGGCTTGAATAGCTCATAGTTGAAATTAAATAATAATAATGGCCTGAAAGATATATGTTATTACTGTGGCAAGTGGCATGAAAGAAGGAGTGTGGTGTGGTGGTGTATAATGAAGGAACTTGGGGAACATGCTTGGAAAATGTAATCAGGGATTGGTTCCTTGAAGAAGTGGCCACATATCCAGACCTGAAGGTCACAGGGAAAGCAGAAAGGCAGGAAGCACATGTGAAAACCTAGAGTAGAAACACAGACTTCCACCTCCTGATCTATCTGAACAGATTACTTTTAATCAGAAGCTTAATGTGCCATACAAGAGAGCCTTACTTCATGGTCTACCACATTCCAGCTTAGAGAGTGAAAACTAGAACATTGGAGGAAAATCCAGACATGGTTCCTGGTGCCCTAGCCTTAGCCCTCTAGCCCCTCACCTCAGATCTAGTTCAGCAGCCCCATCTTGTCTCCTGAATATCTCTCCTCTCTACACCATTCTCCACACTGCAACACTGCACAAGATATACTTCCTAAGTCTAGACTTGATTCAATTCCTTTATATAAAGAATGAAGGGCAGCTAACGCACAAACTCTCTTCTCAGGTTTCTCTCTCGCTGGTTTGTGCTCTAATAATCTAAACTACTTTAAATCTTCCAAACTTCACTCCACGCAGCTTTGTCTCCACATCACTTTTTGCAGGTCTCTTCACCTCCAAGATGGACTTTGCTCCATACAAAAGATGTTCACAGCCTACATCTGAATGTCTCAGAAAACACTCTCAGTCTCATTCCAGCCTCAATTGTGATTCATTTGCTTTCTTGGCCACCTTCTTCACAAGTATATACATAGTTCCTAGTGGCTTTATGAACCACAACTGCAGGCCCACAGTTGCAAATCTTTGGTTGCAAATTCACAGTTGCAATAATCAGAGGTGTATCTGGATTGGGAAATGTATTGGACGATGGGGGGCAAATACTTATGCACATCATGATGTTTTGACTTTGCCTTTTACATTAGTGCTTCCCTCTGCCTGGAATGCTCTTCCTTCATTTCTTCACATAATTACCTTGTTTTGATTATTTGGCCATCAGTTTAAGATGTTACTACCCTTTGGTACCACACGTAAACAGTCAGTTTGATCTTTTCATCCCTCCTCTCTTTCAGTACTATATACATATATGTGTTTATGTATATAATATATGTACATGTATATATAGAGACACTCAGCACATATACATGTAGGCCACCATTTATATACATATATTGTTACATAGATATAACACTACATCTCATTTGTTTCAAGTAACATCTAATTGTTAGTATATGCATGTCCCCCATTGTCATTTATGACCTTCAAAACTATTACTAACTTAGTTCTTTTTATACCCAATTTCTTCAGTCTCTTTACTAAATGATAATGTGACTTGAATTGAACAAAGAAAATAAAAACAGTTGTGAAAAATAATCCATGACACTCTAGTCCTTTTTAGGCATGTGCAGTTTGTTGGCCTAATACATCTGATCCATGAACAAGTCAGTGGCCCAATATTGGTTAGGTAGGGGTAGAATGCTGCTAAGCTTAGTCTTATTGGTATGAACTCATTCTTAATTCTCATAGTCACTAATAAGAATCTCTTTGAGAGTACTTGCTACTTTCTCTTTGTGAATGTTTTTTTTTTCTAGTAACTTCAGAGCTCTTTATAACTAAACTATAAAGTAGGTGGTTATATCTAGCATATAGTAAGTATTCGATATATTATTGGCAAATAGATGTCATTTACTGTTTACCTAAGTCACATGTGATACAAATCAATGTAAACACCAATCATATACCTCTCAATAACACACACTGAATATCAACACATTGTTTTAGGACTGAGGACAACAGTACCAAGCCTAGTTATGAAAGCGACATCACAAGCAAATGGAAGCCCAAGGATTACTTGACCTCCTTAAATGTCAGGCACATGGAAATGTTTTTAAATAGTTCAGCTTAGGGAAATACTTTTGGCCACTGATACGTACTTCAAAAAAATATTGATTAGAACTGAATAATTGTATTCAGTTACACATAGTAACAAATACTCTCACACATACATAAAACAACTAATGTAAGCTATTGTAAGATTCAGATCATGTAAGAATCTATTCAGCCCAAGAGTCAAGTTAGGACAGGAATAAGGACAGAAGTATTGTAGATGAGATACTAAGCACATAATTCACTTCACACTACAATAACATTAATGATGACTGATATTTTGACTTACATAAGACTTGTCTGAGGCAATTACATCATAGATGCAAATAACTATGGAATTGCTCTAATGTGAGCTTAGTTTTAGCCACCACAGCAAAGTTTGATCTTGAACAATTCACTAGACCAATAATCAAAAGAGAGGCTATAAAATGGTGGATTGAACTTTTAGAACACACCCTGTTCTTGGTCAAGGCAATAAAAGTTGTGTTTCAGTTCACTATACATGAAAAAAAAATAGATATCTCACCCATAAGTAATTCCACATGCTTCATCTATGGGGAACAAAATACAGGGCATATGAAAAATAAAATTATATTAAATTTTGATTTTTAAAAGGCTGTCCATTAGTTGGGTGAAAAAGGAAAACATTCACTTGGTTGTGGTTATAGAACAAACAGCTGCCTTGATTGCTTGGATGTGTTTCAAGCATGCATCCCAAAATGTTTCTGGTTCATAACAGTTCATAACACTTCTTCTCCACTTTTAAATTTTATCTATATCTATTTATTGTATTATATGTCCTACTCATGAATCCATATCTGAATATAATCTATTTACTTTACCAACTTATAATGGGAATTATTTCATCTACCATGTTGCTTTGTACTTTACCCTTTCTTCCTTTTGGTCTTTGGGTTTTATATATGCATGTTCATTTAGTTTTGTTTGTTAGTTTGTTTACTCTGAGTACAGATTGTTTTCTATCCTAAGAAGCTGATAATTTGGAAATAATTATTGTTTATAGTTATACTAATAATTAATTCAATGTAATTTTCAAATGCTCCAGTGTACATTTTTCTCCAGAAAGGAAACAAGAGTTTTGAGCCTTTACCAATCTCAGATCGTCAGAGTGAGACACGAGCACTATGAGTTTATTGACTCTCCTTTCTTCCTTGTTCTTCTGCAGGAATAGGGATCCCTCTAGAGTTTACAATAATCCTACACTTACCATTGTTCAGTAGAAGTGTTTATATTTTCCTTTTCCTTCTTGTTTGGTTTCATTTTATTTTGATTTTTTTACATTTGATTTTCTAATAGCATTCACTACAACGGTTAATCCTCGCCCAGTATTTACGATCTGGTTTCCATACCACTATTACTCCCCCACTTCTGCTGATTTAATTTTAGCATATTTACCATTCAGTTGTCAGATGCCAATGAGCATTTTCAAAATGAACATGCAGGTGTTTCACTGATAAACTCTTCCCATCGTAAATCTTCTATAACTTGGCATTAATGATTCATTTCTTTCATTTTTCTCTTGGCCCTCTGTGAGACTTCCCCCCCTATTTCCTCATGTTCAAATGGCCAGAGTGTTCTCCATATTGAAGCTTGCCAATATTTACAGAAGAGGCAATGACTAATCACCTGGTTCCCTACAAGAATTACATGAACATGGATGGAATCTTCTCTGATCTGAAACAGGAAGCTGCTTTATTTGCACAGGTCCTGTGTAAAGGTGTGGCCTTCAAAGATCAACCATACAGAATCACTGCTCAGTTCAGCTAATGGGTCTGATTCCCCAGCCCAACCATTTATACTTATAAGCGCAATTCATTTGGAGATATTTTACAGTCTCTATTTCTCTTCAGATGAAAGTTTTCACTATACTTTCCCATATGCTCTTGCCACTGTTTTTCTTTCTTGTACATCTATCATTGTTAGTATCTAGTGTGTTTGCACTCGGACTATTTCTGGTTGTTGTATGACTCAAACAGTATGCCCAAAGTGGAAATCAAAACAGAATTGACAACAAAAGAGTTTGTCTGATAATAACCTAAAACAAATCAGAGTTTCTGATTTGTTTCATCGCTTAATTGGGAAAGGCTCTAGAATATGAAAATACACAGACCAGTAACATGGGGTAGACATTTTCTAATGTCTTTCTTAATCCAGTTTCTCTATCTCGAGCCCTGTCCAAGATCAAGTTATTGGAAATTTTTCCTGGCGTCTTGTACTTCATCATTCTATGTTTCTGATTTCCAGTACTATAGAAGCTTTAATCTCTAACTTTATTTCTATAACATTTCAACAAGAATTTGAAAAAGCATGCAATATGCCCATAACTAGTTTCTGTCTTGCCTGGAAAACTCCTTATAGAGAACTGACAGAAAGAACGCAACGCTGATACTAAGTTGGAAAGAAAAGTGTTTCAATGAGTTTTTTTATAGTGGTAAAATCCCAAGTAAAAGTAAAATTTAAAAAATAAAAATAATAAGCAAAATAGAACAGTGATTCTATGAAACTGTCCCTTCTCACTGACAATCAAATAGACAATGGTTTTTGCCTGGGAAAAGCAATCCTCACTGGGGGTGTCCTCAACTGGAATTAACCAAAGCATCAACTGGTCTAGCAAGCCATGAGTGCTATAAGAAGGGGCAGGTGGTTTCTGCATGGGTCTTTGTCCTAGAAGGAGTGCCAAGAGTTCATGTAAAGTAATAGAAGGGAGTTTAGGACTTGGGCTTCCTCTAACTGCGTGTCTTCAGATCCTGGCTCTGCTGGCAGATTTAACTGCGTCCAAAAGCAAGGGAGAATTTCCTGGGCCTCTCAGTTTGCCTGCAGCATGTGTCTCAAAAGGAAGCCGAACTGGTTACATTTCTAATGCCATGATAAAACACCATGGCCAAGGCAACTCATAGACAGAAGAGTTTATTTGGGATTATTTTGCCAGAGGAATTGAGAGTCCATTAACATCATGGGGAAGGAAGCATGGCAGCTGAGAGTCCACATCTTGAACCACAGCGAGAAGCAGAGAGCAAACTAGGAATAGGTTGTGACCTTTGAAACCTCAAAGCTGGCCTCACTGACATATTTCTTCCAGCAAGGCCACACTTCATAAGCCTCCTTAAACAATTCCACTAATGGGGTGGGAGTGGGGGGGGCAAGTATTCAAATGCCTAAGACATGGAAGACATTCTCATTCAAACCACATTCCACATCATATCATAGTGCAAAATGCATTTAGTCTGACTTCAAAATTCTTCATAATCTTTTACAGTTTCAAGACTGTTTAAAAACCCAAAGTCTCTCCTGAGACTCAAGGCAATCTCTTAACCGCACCCTTTACAAAATCAAAAATGAAATTATATATTTTACTATATAAGGGAGTAGAATATACATTACCAATCCAAAGGGAAGGGGTGGGGACACATAGAGTAAATACTGGGCCAAAGCAAGACTGGAACCCATCATAGCAAATATCAAATTCTCTAGCTCCAGATTTAATGACAAAGGACTTAGATGGCTCTCTGCCCCTTCAGCTTTGCTGCCTGCAATGAACATCTCTCTCTTGGGCTGGTTCCACTCCCTGTCTGAAGCACTCCTCGGCAGGTATCTCATGGCTCTAGCAGCTCCAGTATTTTGGGAGCTCCAGTGTAACCCAGGTTTCACTTTCATAGCCTCATAGCTTAATGCCTCTTGTCCTTTCAGGACCTTTATGCAGAGACTCCTCCGCCACACATCTCCTGGCCTCAGTGGCTCTCTAAAACTCTGGGGGAAGAATTCTTACCTTTTACTCTTGAATTCCTGCCACATGGATGACACTGCCAAGTTCAGCTACCAGCCTGGGATAGACCCTGATCTTCTTTAACCATATTAGGAGCAGTTTTTTGGTTTTTGTTCTTTTTCTTTTTTAATTGCAGTTAATTTCCAGGAGCACAAAAGCCCTTAGGCCTTTTCACAAGTGAGAAAGTTAGCTGGGTGGGGTCTTGCTCCAAGGGCACCATTCTCTTTATTCCAGTGCAGATCTGTTATCTCTTTAATGGAAGTAATTCCCACAACAATTTCAACCTCCCTTTCAGCACAAGCTTTCACTGTACCATTAAGCTTGTTAGTGTTCTTTTTCCCTCCAAACCGCACAATTTGTATTTCTTTCTGTCTCATGTTCTCTTTTTCACTGTAGACCTGCAAAAGAGTGATTACTAATAATCAAAGAACAAAGTCAATATGAAGCTATTTTGAAATCTCCTTCATTAGGAAATTATTTAAAATTTAAATTTAGCCTCAGGCAAATTCTTGGGACATGGGCAAAAGGTACCTACTATTTTTTTTTTTGTCAGAACATCACAAGAACAATCTCTAGCTCTGCTGCCAGTACTGTTCCCTTCTGAAACTCTTGAGCTGGGCCTCCAGAGTCCATGTAGCTTTCAGCACTACTGTCTTCTAAGGTACTACTGGTATGACCCATTAATCTCCATTTACAGTGTTCAACTGCTTTTCGATTCCAAAGTTCCAAGTCTTCAACATCCCCTCCCCCCCAAAAAAAAAACAAACAAAACAAAACAAATGAAGAAAAGCATGGTCATGTCTATCACAGCAATAGCTTACTCCCTGTTGCCTACTTCTGTATTTAAGCTGATCAACACCACGGAAAGATCGACTTTGGACTACAAACTGCTCAGGACAATTTTGAGATGGCTAACTGAGATGATCCATTCTGACAGTCTACTTGAACGAGGACTTCAAACAAGCCCTGCACTTTCTCATTATGCAGCGACTGGACAAATGATACAGGACTTGACAATTAACCCAAAAATTTCTTTTCAGGATTCCCTAAAGATGTCTTCACCCCCAGAAAGCAGGAATTAATTTTAAGACAATGACGTCCATATTCCCAAGAGGTGGGATGGGAGGTTTTTGGATATTGTCATTGTTGATGATGGTTGGTTACAAGTTGTTAATTGTTAATGGTCAGGAAAAAAGCTGAACAAGGAGATTAGATTCAGAGGTTTTGTTTAAAAAAGAAAAAAGAGAATATAGATATGGGGTAGATCATTGAATCTATTCTGAGAAAAAAGATAAAGCAATAATAGGATAAGTGGGTAGATCATTGAATCTACTCTAAAAAGAAAAAGGGGAAGATATAAAAATGACAAAAGGTAGATCATTGAATCTATTATGAAAAGAAAAAAGAGAGAATATGGATATGATAAGATAAAAAGGGAGATTATGGAATCTACTTTTAAAAAGGAACTATTTGTTTTAAATAGGATAAGTAATGAAATTTTTTTGAGTTTATCAAATGTTACTGGACTAGACATTATTATATATAATGGAGTTTTTTGTCTGAATCTGACAAATGTTAATGGACTAGAAATCATTACTGTAATCTTGACTGTGTATATTGTATATACTTATTGGATATAATTTTTCTTGTATTAGTTATAAGCTTTTTTTAATTTTAGACAACAAAAAAGGGGAAATGTGGTGGTATTGTGTTCCCCAAAATATTGTGCACGCTAATAAACTTATCTGGGGTCAGAGAACAGGACAGTCACAATATTAAACATAGAAGATAGGCAGTGGTAGCACACACCTTTAATCCTAGCATTCCAGAGGCAGAAATCCCTCTGGATCTCTGTGAGTTCAAGGCCACATTGGAAACAGCCAGGTATGGTGACACACGCCTTTAATCCCAAAAAGTGAGCCTTTAATCCCAGGGAGTGATGGTAGAAGGCAGAAAGATATATAAGGCATGAAAACCAAAACTAGCAACATTTGGCTGGTTAAGCATTTGGCTGGTTAAGCTTTTGAGCAGCATTTCAGCTGAGATTCATTCTGGATGACTCAGAGGCTTCCAGTCTGAGGAAACAGGATCAGCTGAGGAACTGACGAGGTGAGGTAGCTGTGGCTTGTTCTGCTTCTCTGATCTTCCAGCATTCACCCCAATAACTAGCCTCAGGTTTGATTTTATTAATAAGAACTTTTAAGATTCACGCTACATCTATGACTTACTTTTCTGTTTCTGTGATAAAACACTAATAGCAAGGCATCTGTGAGTGTGTTTATCTGTGTCACAGTTCCAGAGGTTAAAGAGCTAATCACCATCATGGGAAGACAGGCCTGGAGGCTGAAGGAATGGAGTGTCAAGCTGGGAGTTCCCTTCTTGAACCATCAGCATGAAACAAAGAGTAAACTAGTTATGGCATGTGGCTTTGGAAAGCCCAAAGCCTGCCCAAGTGACATACTTCCCCCGAGCAAGGCCACACATGCTAAGCCAACCCAAATGTCCAAGCCTATGGGGAACATCTCATTTAAGCCATGAGAGTAGCTTTAAGGAAAAATGGCATAAAACAGTCAAAATGTTTTTAATAGTACCTGGTCCTGGGTAAAGGCTCATTAACGCTAACTGATGTTGTCATGAGGATGATGATGAGGATGTAAAGATTTTCCTTGCTCATAACACCAAAGAAAAGAGAGAGAGAGAGAGAGAGAGAGAGAGAGAGAGAGAGAGACAGAGAGAGACAGAGAGAGACAGAGAGAAGTCAGATACAGACTATCTTAGTTATGATTTCTATTGCTGTTAAGAGACACCATGACCAACTCTTATCAAAGAAAATGTTTAACTGGGGCTGGCTTACAGTTTCAGAGGTTTAGTCCATTATCATTGTGGCAGAAAGCATGGTGACCTGTAGGTAGCCAGGGTGCTGAAGAAGAAGCTGAGAGTTCTACATCTTGATCCACAGGCAGCAGAAGGAGACTGTGTGTCACACTGGCCAGACTTAAGCTTATAAGACCTCAAAGCCCACCTCCACAATGACACACTTCCTCCAACAAGGCCACATCTACTCCAACAAGGTCATACCTCCTAATAGTGCCACTCCCTATTGGTTAAGCATTCAAACACATGAGTCTATAGGGGCCATTCCTGTTCAAACCACCACATAGACAAAGCAGAACATGGATTATAGACACACCCTCGAGTAACATAGGAGATCAGAAAGATTCTGTAAGTTTTAGACTTTCCAAGAAATGTGTCAGGAATCTAGATTCAACTAGAAGGGAACTGTTGAAGCTACAAAAAGAAGAAACTCTAGGCTAGAAATTGATAGTATAAGGATTCCAGGAACAAGAACAGTAGTTGTTTGGAATTTACTGTGTTTTCTAGAAATAGCCAGTGGTCACTGTATAACAGACATTTAATAAATACTTATTAATTAAACACAGTAGGATCAGGATAAATCTAGACTAATCAGTATAGACAAGAAGTATTTAAAGGTCAAAAATAATAGCATGTTCTTTGTAGTATAGTTCTGATGATATAGTGGTAGGCCCTCCCCAACACAGGTGATGATTCCCCAAAACTGCAAACCTGGAGCTGTCTACATGGCTTTCAGGGAACTCAATAGTGAGAATATCTTAGTCTTTCCCCAGTTTGGCTGTTCAGAGCATTCACCCTCAACAATTGTTTATTCCTTTTTAATCCTGCTAGTAAGGGGCCCTCAAGAATCTTCCAAGTTTCTGTTCTCTCAGACATGTGATATTTTATTACTTCTGAGGCACAAATGCCTTGATTCTTCCCTGGAGCAAACGCTTCAGTTTGGAAGGAATGCTGTAAAGCCTAGAAAAATAGCAAACAATAAACTCTTCCCACTTCCATGCTGGGATTTTGGCTAATTTGGTCTTTCATAGTGTTTTACATGTATTCACAACCACTCTGGATCCATGTTTCACCAGTCCTGTCATGTGCCCCATTACAGGGTAACTCCACTTAGAACACCATGTGTGTGGGGGGAAGGGTGTGTGTGTGTGTGTGTGTGTGTGTGTGTGTGTGTGTGTGTGTGTG
>CABHPQ010152242.1:0-24812 GCA_902168405.1 Peromyscus aztecus | reverse complement strand
TGTGTGTGTGTGTGTGTGTGTGTGTGTGTGTGTGTGTGTGTGTGTGTTAGGGAGTTTCTACAGCAGTAGGTTTCCATGTGGCTTTTTTAGATGTCTTTAATGTTACTTCCTTCAACTACACTACCTCTTCCACCCAGTCCCATCCCTTACAACTTTCTTTGTCCCGTTGTTTCCCTTTTCTCCTTTCATATCACCTAAATTCTATATCCCTTCCCTTGAGATTACCCAATGGTTTCTGACTAATTTCCTGACTTTTAGGAATGCTCCAATAAATACCTAAATATTCAAAGCTAGCATACACATATTCAAGATTGAAAGAGATTATTTTGTCATGCTCCAGAGTCACCAGACAGAGAGACTGCCCAATTGCCAGACAATACCTGAGCCACAATGTCTATCAAAAGAGAAACAACCACAAGTCAACTACATATGATGTACCTCAACATTTAAGAAATAAAGATTACTGCTGTGGGATGGTCTTTGTGTATGCTGTGAATAGGTGTTGCTACCCTTGGATAATAAACAAGCTGCTTTGGCCTATGGCAAGACAGGTTATAGCCAGGCAGGAAATAAAGCAGATACAGGGAGAAGAAAGGCGGAGTCAGGAAGATGCCATCCAACTGCCCAAGGAACAAGATGCCAGCAGACCAGTAATGCCACGACCATGTGGCAAAATATAGATTAATAGAAATGGGTTAATTTAAGATGTCAGAGCTAGCTAGCAATAAGACTGAGCCATAGACCAAATAGTTTGTAATTTATATTAAGCCTCTGACTGGTTATTTGGGTACTGGCAGGTGGGAAAGATTTATCTGCTACAGATTCCTATACTCCTTCAGACCCCTGAGGGCACCTTTTGGAGTGTATCAGCTATTTTTCTATGGCTATCATAAAACATCATGGCCAAGTCAACTTATAGAAGTAGTATATTTGGTCTTGCAGTTCCAAAGAGTTGAGTCTGTCATGGTGGGGAAGCATGCATGGTAGCAAATGGCAAGCATGGCAGCTGGAGCAGGAAGCTGAGGGCTCACATCTTGAAATGCAAGTATCAAACAGAGAGAGTGAACTAGAAATAACACAAGTCTTTAAACTCTCAAACCCTGCCTCCAGTGAAGTACTTCCTCCAGCAAGGCCACACACTTAAGCATCTACAAAGAGTGTCATCAATTGGGGACCAAATATTCAAATGTCTGAAACTATGTGAGACACTTAACTTTCAAACCACGACATTCTACTACCTAGCCCCCATATTCTTGTGGTCATATCATAATATAAAAATGTAATAATTCCAATGTCTTTTACAGTTACAATACTGTTTAACATTCTAAAATCTCTTCTGAGACTTGTCAGTCTCTTAATTATAATCCACTGTAAAACCAAAAAGCAAACAATGTCCTTCCAACATATAATGGCATAGAATATACATTACAATTTAAATAGTGAAGAAATACTGGACCAATGCAAGACTGAAACTCAGTGGGGAAGAATATCAATTCTCTAGCTCTAGACCTGATTTCAGAGGGTTGAGACAGCTCTGTGCCTTCAGGTTTGCTGACTACAGCATACTTTGTTCTCTTGGCCTAATTCTATCACCTGCATGTAGCTCCCCTTGGCAAATATCTCATAGCTCTGGCATCTCCAACATCTTGTGGTTCCCAATACAACCCAGGCCTTACCTCCTCAGCTCCACATTTCTCTTAGGAATTCTTGCAAAGACTCCCTGTTTCCTGGCATCTGCATCTCACTGAAACTTCAGGGGAAGATTCCACAACACTTACTTGTGATTACTAGAAACCACAGGGCAGGGTCAATATTAGGCTATCTTGACGTCTCCTTTACCACAGAAATTAGTATATTCCTTATAAATTTAGATTTAGGCAAGTTCTTAGGACATGGGCAGAAAGTAGTCATATTCTTTGTCAAAATATCACAAGAATGGTCTCTATTCTACTTCCTATTATGGTTCTCTGAAATGTTTTGAGCTGGACCTCCAAGTCTGCATAACTCAACACTACTGTCTTCCAGGATCTTAGTATGATGGTTCATTAAACTCTGCTTACAGTGTTCAACCACTTTTCTAGTCCAAACTTCCAAAATCTTCCACATTCTTCCAAATGTCTGTTACAGAAATAACACATTCCCTAGGACCAATGTCTGTATTGGTTATTTTTCTATTGCTGTGATAAAACACCATGAAAAAAAAAAAAACAACTTATGAAGGAAAGAATCTGCTTGGGCTTATGGTTCCAGAGGATTCGAGTCCATGAGGGTCCAGAGGGTTCGAGTCCATGAGGGTGGAGCAAATGCACATCAGCAGAAGCAGGAAGCTGAGGGCTCCCATCTTGAACTGTAAGAGCAGAAGATAGAAAAACCTAGTTGTGCACAAGGAGTCTTTAAACTCTCAAAGCCTGCTCCGAGCATTATACTCCCTCCAGCAATGTCACACTTCTCAAACAGTGCCACCAACTAGGTACCAATATTCTAATGCCCAATACTCTGGGGGACATTTATCATTCAAACCACCACAGGGGGTTAGACTGGTAAGAAGGCAGAATGCAAGAAACAGAAGGGAAGACTATCTCAAACCTTTCTAAGTAGGGATTTACTTAATTTTCCCAGACATTATCTATGCTACCAACCTTAAGTCAACTCTAAAAGTCCTGGAGGCCACAGGATAAAGTCACTCTGAACCTCAGACTCCATTTAACTTAGCACAAGGCTCATTACACCTTGGTACTAATCCCTAGTTCTCTACCTGCTGTCTTAATGAGGCCTTAGTCATTAGCTCATCCTCATATGTGCCAAGAACTGCACCCATGATCATAAGCTGAGAGCCTATAGCTTACCTAGGGACCTGTGCCAAGCTCCACCTTAGGTCCACAGCCTTTTCTGCTCCAGAGCCCTGGAGCTAGAACTGCTGCAAGGTCCCTATTTCAGGCTTTGTTTGGTAGAGTTACAAAAATAATTACAGGAGCAAAACCAAGTCAGTTCTCATCAGTTCTAAGAGGATCAGAAAAAGCATCTTGGGCCTCAACTTTGTGGCATGGCTCAGAATTAAGTTCTGAGACACAGCCAGAATCTCCTGGCCAAAAGGCCTAGGGTATCAAATAAATTATAAAGCCTCAAATATTTGTTTAATGAATGAAATTTGTTACACTCCATGTCACAGGCCACTGTCCCTACCACATGATGGTGGCCCAACATGTGAGATGGGACTCTGCCTTGCCCTTGTATGTGACATGCTGTTTTTCACATTCTTTTGAATAGATAGATTTCTCCTTAAACTGCTGGCTATTATGTTAAGGCCTTGACAAGAAGTCTCTGTTCTCTTGGAAACTGGTTCTCATTCTGTCTGCTCCCAACCCAAATAAAGAAGATTAGCTTAAACCAGGATCAGCCAACATGTTCCATAAAGGGCTAAAGAGTAAGTATCCTGGGCTTTGTGGAACATACAACCTCTCCTGAAACTGCTTAGCTGTGCCCTTGTGGCATTCAAGCAGCCAAAGAGCATAGTAAAGGAGTGGATATGGTCACAGTCCAATAAAGCACTAGTAAGCAACAGAGGCAGGGAAATGGACTTGACCTAGGCCCAGAGTGCCAGTTCCTCGCATATCAGTTAAAGAGAAAGGCTCTAAGACAGCTTCAGAGTTGCCTAGCTGTACAGCCTTAGGCACACTGCCTTCGAGGTGTTGGCTGGTATCTGCCTCATGTTCCTCTAAGATTTAACTGGGAAGCTGAAAAGGTTTCTACACATACTCCTGCCACATCAGGGAGTGGCAATTACTTCCTGGCAATTGGCAGCTGTCCTCCTCTGCTTTCCAGAGGGTTCTATGTTCTGGCCATGATCAAGCACACACTTGCATTTACTGCATCCTCTGAACATTGTTCTTTCTGTTGGTGCCTATCCACACTGAATCCATCCACGGCTACAGGGCTGTATCTGATGGCCTGCTGCCTCACCCTACTGCTGGCTCAGCCACTTGCTTCCAGTGTTTCTCAAGCATCAGCCTGTACCCTTTACAACAGCCTGGACAAGGGAGTCAGAATAGATTGGCTATGCTATCATCTTCCATGTTAGTGTTTCCTCATGGTGTTCTGAGGGCTACTTATTCTATGGATCTGTGTTTGCAAAAGAGCAGTTTCTGTGGTCAAATAATTTGGAGGATCTCAAAGATGAACACTGTTTGAAAATAGTATTTCTTGTAGGACTTCTCTGGACTGCTGATAAGCTCTTATTCTTTGTTTTATCTTCAGGAAAGAAATCAAAGCAATCTTCAGCAATTCCAAAATTGCTTTTACTACAAAGCAATTTTTGAAGGCCATCACATACCAACAAGAATGTAAGGAGCACAAATAGGAAACTCAGTTTAGGACAAATGACAGGAATCATAATCTGAGTTGATTGATGGCAAATGGTAACCATGTGTATGTGTTAGAGAAATCTTTAGATTCCTTCTTGCTTGCTCTATTTGTGTTCATTTCTCATCACGGGTTATGCAGTATATTAGTGGGGCGGGCTCTGCTTGTCTGGCTTGGGAGGGTGGGTTTCCAAGCAGAAGTAAGGCCTTACAAACACTCCATCAGGCAGACCAGCTGGATCTATAAAGAGCTCCTAGTTAGTGAAATACAATGCTCTTCCTTCCTGAAGCCACTGGTCCCCAAGTCAATCAAGATCTTTCTCCTCTGTGACTCTTAAAAGAAGTTCAAAGTGGCCTACAATTCATGTCAAATGGACTGGCCTGCAGCTTCCTAGTTTGTCCCCATGGGCTCCTTTATAAAACCATGGCTTTATTGGTCTTAGTCAGCCCATCTCCTCAGGGGGGCTCTGCTGTGAACTCCATGAACTTATTTAAACTTCCCAGGGGCTTCTCCTATTTCCCTCAGCCTCTTTCCATGAGCCCAGAACCTGGTGGGATTGACCTGAAGAGGCATTGTGGAAATGCTAAATCTTTCCAGCAATTCCCATGTGCTATTTGCATTCCTCTCCCTCCATCTGTGTCCACACAGCCTCTGCCCCTGCCCTGGTGGAGCATCTTACTCTGTCTCAGCAGGAGCCCATGCTAAGACCCCAGCTTCCAAACAGTCCCACTCATACTGTCGTCATTGACAAAGGGTTTCTCTTCTCGTTCTCTTCATTGTAAATCAGTGGTTAAGAAACAAAATAAAACTTGCAATCGAACAATGCCTGGGAAGAAGCTTCAAGTCTCCTGATGAAAAGGTGCTACATATTATTATTTCTGCAAACAAGGGCAATAATAGCCTATTGCTTCATCTAATTCTCCTGAGTGGGCTCAGGCTCTGTAATTACCTGGGTTATAGGCCACTTGCTTAGAAGGCTGCATCTGAAGGCATAGGGGCCACATGGCCCAACAGAGTTTCACATCATGTGCCCTGAGCATTCCCTCAGGCATATGTGCTACAAGGCTCACTTGGGGATTCAGGGAGGGTTAGGTGGGATTTTTAATATGTGGAAATTGACTTTAATAGAAGAATCTACAAACCTGTAAGGCAAGTTCAAACCAATCCCTCTCTGTGGCCCAGGCACCCATGTAGAGCTGTCTTTCCCAAGCAGGGTCTGAGGCCCCAGAAAGCCTGAGAGAGCAGGGCTTCTCCTTGTTATGGGCTTGACGTCATCCTTTAGCTCGATGTTCTTCATTTTCTTTCAGTCCTCTCATTTTCAAAATGAGAGGGTAAAGCCCACCATGTCCAGAATGTTCCTCCTGGCTTAGGATGTAGGGGATGGCTTACAACCATTCCAGAGGCCAGGAGGACACACACTAAGACTATGACCAAGGGCATCTGGCCCCATTTCACTCAGATCTGTTCCACTCTTAGGCACTTGGGTTTATCATAAGATCTCACTGGGAGAACTATGCAAATGATCAGGTTAAAATACCCGTCATATCTTTTCCCGTAATGGCCTTCATCCCTAAGTTTAGAATGTCTACTGCAACCTGGCTTTTCACTCCCCGTGTTTTCTCCCATATTTATCCAACTGTCTGTGGAAATTGTTAGCATGTTTATGGGAATGGAGTAAAAATATCTGCATTTAATCTTGTCGCCCAGGAGTTTAGAATTCCATCTTTCGATTAGGTTGCCAATTTCATCTGTTAGAAGTTTCTCCTTTCTGTTGTTTTCAGGCTTTTCCTTCACACGCCCCACCCCCATCTTCACCAGCATGTCTTGGGCCAGTTCTACCAGCCTATCATAGGTGTTGACACCTTGCCCAACATGGAAGCAGAAGTCACTGGCCTCTTCCAGCCTTTGCCCACTGCCTTAAGCCTTCCCACTCACCCTCCCACCAACCCCTGGCTCACATCCTTTTCAAAGGGCCTCCCTGCAGACTCCTGGCCAGGAACCTCCAATTTTTGTACACTCTCCGGCTAGAAGTTGCAGAGCACAGAAGCATCACTCAGTCTCTTAGCCCAGAACTCCTGCCAATCCAGACCTTGGCTTCTAAAGGAAAGCACAGCCCAAACACCCATTTCATGCTTCCGTTTTCTGCCCCAGTCTTCCTCCCATTCACTTTTCCCATACACCAGTATTCCTACAAACTCTGATTAGTCTGTTCTTCCTGGGCCTATAAGAGTGGGTTGTCTGCCTCCTTCTACCATGCTAGTATCTGTACACCTCTGCTAGTATGAACTCTTTGGGTCTGTCAAAACTTTTGAAAGTACTTGTTACCACAGCCCACTCCCCTCCCGGAAGAGTCAGCAGGGCTGGCAGTACTGATGCCTTCTGTAATCCATGCTCTTAAAAAGGACAAGGAAGGAACTGACCTGGGTCTACCAAGGAAGCTCCTAAGCTAGCAGAGGCTGCCCTGCACCCCAGCTGGCATTAGAGTTTTCCTGTCACCACCTGAAGAATTCTTTGGCTATAGGACCTTATCCCCCAGCTTTTGTGCTGAGGTCAGGGTGAGGGGGTCAGTCCCGCAAATGCTTTTAATACCCTCAGTGCCCACAGGCCTCACCCAAGTCACCAGGCAGCCAGCAGATGGAGTGGATGGCTCAGCCCGTTGAGAGGGGCTGCTAACATGAAAGAAGGGACATAAGGGTGACCTCATGGTTGGTATTTCTAAGAGAGATGGCTTCCAGA
Organism: Peromyscus aztecus; assembly: GCA_902168405.1. Classification (NCBI taxonomy): domain Eukaryota; kingdom Metazoa; phylum Chordata; class Mammalia; order Rodentia; family Cricetidae; genus Peromyscus; species Peromyscus aztecus. The sequence goes on along the minus strand of CABHPQ010152242.1, from coordinate 17,717 downwards.
GCAGTTCTCTCCTTCTGGCCTTCCTCTGGCTGAAACATTAGCATTCCGCAACCATAACAGTCTATTCTCCCTGCCCTCTTCTGTCACAGTCACCAGGCACAGGAAAAGCCACATTCCTTGCCAAGGCGTCATCCTAGACCGTGTACAATTCCTGGGTTTCAAAGTCACTCTTCATTCTTTCATGTTACCTCCTTCCTTCTTCCCAGCTGTGGGGTTCCATCGCACGGCGTGTGTGTGTGTGTGTGTGTGTGTGTGTGTGTGTGTGTGTGTGTGGTGTGTATCCATCGGGCCAGGGCTCTGCAAGCAGAGCTTTCTTTCTAGTTCCCTCACTACAGCAGGGCCCACCACAGCTCACAGCAGTAGAGTCAGCAGCATCTGGCTTGGGTTGGTCTGTGCAGATCTGGAATCCAAACAGTTTAAAGAGTTATGACTCCAGGAACTGTGGATGGCAACGTTTTCTATTATTAACAGTTCCAACTTTCCCATCTGGCTGTTTTCAGAGTGAAAGCTGGAGATTACTGTCAGCATTAATTACAATCAGGTGCACTTTTCTTCTACTCCTTGTTGTCCTGACGGTTTCTCACACAGCAAGAAATCCTTAAAATGCATGTGCCTTGAAATGTAGCACATAAATCGTGCTGCTGGTGAGAGCAGCTGTCAGCCGGCTGAGCTCTCACGGGACCTGGGTGAACCTCTCCAAGGTCACGGACACTTCCTCAGGTGGAGGGGTCCACTGGAGTCCTTGGCTCTCCCCAACAGGAAATGTCAAGAGAATCAGTTACTTTCTAGCACTTCCTGCTTCTAGTCTCTCCAGAGCTGCTTCCCAGCGAGTTGTGTGGAATGTCTGCCTTCGGGATCCCAGCTGAATCAGAGGGCAAAGTCATCGACAAACAAAACCACAAAACAGACACACAAACAAAAATGTCTGGTCAAGCGTCCGATCCCACAGTCCCACCTGCTGGCTGCTTCTCCTCTCACTCAGCTTCCCCTGGCTATTTCCAGTCAGGGTGTGAGAAACACCCCATGTTGAAATAGTTTCTTTCCCTTCTTGTCCTTCTCTGCATAGTTACATGCGTGTTACTTAGACTTTCTGGCAATTGCTCTTTATTACTCTCATTATTTTTCTCCTCAGACTCTACCAACATGAATTCTTAGGATTAACCGCACACAGGGACCATTCTGCTTTGGTAGAGACATCTGAATTTAATTCTGATTCCCCCATTATAGAATTTTATTTATTTCTTCAGAATGGCTGTGATAGTAAAGATGTGTCTCCACCATTGCTAGCTGGGGAACTCTGGGCAAGCTGAATACCTAAAACATCTTCACTGTCCCTCAAAAGGTTCATGCTCGACCCCCAGATGGTAGAACCTTTAAATGGTGGGGTCTAATGGGAGGTTGGTGGGGATCACCCCAGAAGAGGGTCATGCTCCTGCCTCCTTGTTTGACCCTAGGCATGAGGCAAGCAGTTTCCTCCTCCCTGCCTTATTGCAGACAACAGGGACGGGTAATGGAGGACGATGATCCAAAATAACTGTTCTCTTTTAGAGTTGTTCTTTCCAGCATTCTGCTGTTTTAGTGATGGAGAGCTGAGTGACACACTGCTGAAACCCACTGAGTTTATTAAGGTCTGCAAACTGGGGTTGCTAGATATTCACAAAGTAGCTGTGGTGGCTTAGAAAAGAAATGACAAGGTGGCAGCTGGCTGTGTGAAAGGCTGTCTGGGAGCATGTGGCATGGTCCAGGCTATTGGAAAAAGGACCGATGATGTTACTATTATTCAGGGGCTCTTTTTCTTGGAGGAGGAAGGAATGGTTGCTATGATCTTCATAGGATTTTTTTCATTAAATATGGCTCATTCATTTTTTAATTATTTGGTTTTATCACCCAAGTTATTGAAATAGAGAGCTCTCGTGTCTGTAAAAGAAAAGCATAACCTAGCATCTGTGTTCCATTCTCCATCTTCCTCGGGCACACCACTCACAAACTAATGAACTTGGTGGGGGTGGAGGTAATGAGGACAGTCTTGAAAGAGCCATGCAGGAACTGCTTCCTCGGTGAGACAGAGCAGAAGAATTTACCACAACCACTTTGGTTGTGCTGTACTCAGCCCAGGCCATGACTTGTCTGACCTCACGGGGCCCACACCTCTTGCCTGTGTGAAATCTATGCTGATATCTATTCCGCCCATTCCACCTGCTGCTGGCTGCGCACCATGCTGCCTGCGGCCCTTACACAGGGGATCTTAACCACAGCTTCGTCGAGCTACCACAGACATCTCTCAGATGAGCTCTTTCTCCAGCTACATTCATAATCTCGGTAGAATAAATGAAGTTTTTGACAGTTAATTTATTTTCCTGATCTATTTCAGATGTCTCCACAGACAAAGCACCGGGTTAGTCCTGCCGGTTGTCTTGAATCGGATATTAGGTGAGAACACTTCCGGACACCCATCACTGAGGAGTGCATTAATTGTATTTGCACACAGTTATAGAGTTCAGCAACCTTCTGAGCCTGTAATTTTTCTACTTCATTAAACTCAATGGGCATGCCGAGATGTATAAATGAGCTATTTCTGTGGATCTACTTAGAGCTGGTGCACTCACACCTGTACTCAGAACTGTGGAGGAATCATCAATCCCTGCAGAATAGGGGAAATACATTATGCAGACAGATGGCTTAGCCCAACACTCCTTTTTCCAGATTTTAAGTAGTTTTGTACCGTGCTTTTATTTTTAAAGTTAGCAAGTCTTATTTCTACTTCCAGAGGTACAAAACTTTAGCTTCTGTTCTGTGAGCTACAAAGTGTGGATAGAGAATGTAATATGTGAAGAATCCTCCAAGGTCAGCAGGGCCCACAAGGGAGGTTGTTGGATGAATGAAAACAGAATTCTGATGTAGATGTTATGGTTCCTGGTATATCCACTCTGTGGGCAGCTCTTACACTGGGGAAGCCATAGCTGCCAGTGGGGCACTACTGTTAAGGGGACCCCCTGGATTGCCTAACTACCCAGCTGCCTTCACATGAGTGAGGGAGGCACCTCAAACTAGTGATAAAAATGTAGCACTAGAGTCAGACAGATTAATATTTCAAATCTGCCCCTCCTACTAACACTAGGATATAAAAGGTCTGTCCAATCTTGGAACCTCTAGTTCTCTGACTGTGCAGTGGACTTCAGGCAATTTCAAGGATTTGATAAAATAACGAATATAAAACTTTTAGGACTGTTTCAAAGCCTGGTAGACAGAACTGGCTTTGTGTGTGATTATCTGTATTATTATAGCCCACACTGGATAAAGAGACAGGATCCACATTGGGATCTGCTGACTTTCTTCTTGATGGATGGGGGGGAGGGGGTTACCTCTTTCTGTTCCAGCCACTAGAGTATAATACTGTGAAACATTTGAGGCTACATGACAAATGAACATTTAGTTACTTCAAACAGCACATATTTATTTTCTGGATTTACATGGGCTATCAGTAAGGGCACTGCTTAACTGGATCCTGGTGTTTAGGGTTGTACAAGCCTGCAATCAAGGTGTTTGCTGGCCCATAGCTTTGTTTGGAAACTAGACTAGAAACAAATATACCTCTAGACTCACTCAGGTCCTGGCATATGTTGAATTCCTTCCAACTGCAGGACTGAGGACATTTTAACAACCAAAAACTGTTCCTAGGTCCTAAAGGCTGTCAATTGTTGCTGTTCCTAGCTCTTCCTCCTAAATGTTGTCCTTTTTCCTAGCTGTGTGGGCTTTTCTGGAAGACTTTTCACAATGTAGTGGCTTGCTTCTTCAACAACAGCAACAGAGAAAAAGGAAATCCACTAGCATCAGAGTGTTGGGAGCCATGAAGCCCAGATCAGCAAGGCACCTGTGGAAACAGACTCACTTGGCAAGGACCAGTAAGTAGTCCACAGGACCGCGCAGGAATTTGCAAAATTCATGCAGCTTGCAGGCTCTTTTCTCTCATATTGGTGATTCTTTGGGCAGTTTTTTGGTTTTACTTTGTCAGTCACACATGCAATAGTTGTAATTTTCCCTGGGAATTCTGTTCTTTCTCAAGTATTTTCCCCTAAGATTCATCAGGGGACTAATGCTTCTCAAATCTCTTATCTGCAATTACTAACTACAACTCCTAATCCTGGGAACTTTTCTGACTCAATAGAGATAGTTAGGTACATATAAGAAAACAACACTTGGAACATTAACCAGGTCTCACAGTTCTGGAAAGGAGAGTAAAACACCAAATAGGAAATACACAGAGTGCCAACTGTTGAGAGTAAGTTCTCTGGACACCAAGCATAGAATCTTCGGTAGAATCTGGTATGCTCCGAGAGGAAAAACTACAGTGCAAAATGTGGGATGGATAGATCCATCTTTACCACACATAAAAGTTTTTATTAGTGGAAGAAGTATGGTACAGTGAGATGGGAAAAGAGTGCTTTATCAAGGTCTGCCTTTTACAGAGAGATTGTAACATGGGACCCTCTTCTAGAAAGGGAAGCTGTATAAAAATATAACTTCCAGACACGAAAGAATTGTCTGGGTTTGAATACTGTTGTCCTTAAAGCACTGTGCCAGTGTCTAGGGTTGCTAGATATTCACAAAGTAGCCGTGGTGGCCTTTTTAACTTTGTAACTGCAAGTAGCTGCCAGCTGACATAAGTACTGTGAGAGCAGGATGTGTCTGGCTGAATATTTAGTTAAACCTGCAAAAATCCTGAACTCTATTCTAGAATGAGGTTATGCAGGGGGTGGGAAGGTGTATTTGGGGATACATAAAGGAGAATAATGGGGGCTTTCATAATGATCACAGCATATTTCTTAAATTGTGATATATTTCTTAAAGTCAAAACTAGAAGCCAATAATAAAGCTGTTCATGTAACCCTGGTCAGAAAAACTCTGTTTAAGTAGGAATAAAGATGGACTGAGCTATCCAAGGTGAGTGCAATTCATTTGGTGGAAAACAAGAAGTTTTCCTTGTGTTAACGCCCCTTCCCCATCTCAGGACCTGAACCCGAGCCAAGGCTGGACCTCAGTATCAGAGGGGTTTCTATACCCTAATTTCCCCATCACTTTCTCATTAATTTTTTTTTTTGGTATTATACTGATCTGGTAAAAAGCAAGAAACTGATCCCTCCTACACTCAACAAGAGGAAAGGATAATAAGGTGACCCAGAAGTCTGTCTGTACAACTGGCAAAGCCTGCATAGGGTAAGAGTTACAAGTAGAGTTAATTAAGTTGATATACACGCTTCACAGAGTCTGTCTGACCCAGGACTAGCCACCTCAGCATTACTCTATAATCCTGATGAAGTCTCAACCCTAATGTATCCTATTGTGATCTTACAATTCTCAGTATCAAGAGTCTAAAGTGACAAAAACCAAGTGCAGTCAGCAAGGCTGATTTCTTTTTTCTTTTTTTGGAGACATCCAGGAAGATGCAATATACTTCCTGCCCTCTTTGAGCATCCAGAGCCCCCTCCATCTTCAGCTTACAGTTAGGTCATTTCATCTTCCACACCAGCTTCAGTCAAGTTCTCTCACATTTCATCTGACTTCCTGTTCATGCCTCTTTTCTATTTCCGTAGCTTCATGATTATATTGGGTACATCTAAGCCAGGATAATCTGCTTGCTTTTTTTCCATTTTATTTTATTTTATTTTATTTTATTTTATTTTATTTTATTTTATTTTATTTTTGAGTTAGCATCTCACCACATAGCCCCAGCTGGCCTGGAATTCACTATGTAGACCAATGCTCTTGAACTCAGAGATCCACCTGCCTCTGCCTCCCGGGTGCTAGAATGAATGGCATGTGCCATCATACCCAGTCTCTGCTTAATTTTTTTAATTTATTTTAAAACGCATGTGTGTTTGTGTGTTTGAGAGTAGGTGCTAGCAGAAATCAGAGGCAACAGACCCCCTAGAGCTGGAGTTAGAGGTAGGTGGTCATGTCCCCACCAGTGTGGGTGCTGAGAGCCAAATTCAGGTCTTCTACAAGAGCAGAACATGCTTTTCACTCCTGAGCCATCTCTTCAGCCTCAATCTGCCTTTTTAAAGATGAATTCTTTAGCACATTTAACTCTGTTTGCCAGGTACAGGGACTAGCATACGGACATTATTCCCCCCACTAGTGATCAGATGAGGAGGTCCAGCCACCTCTGAATTAAATGATCTTACAAATAATCCTGATATACATTCAATTTGAGAGCAATGATCTACACCAATAGGAATCTATAAAATGAAGGTATATGAACACTTGGTTACTGGAAAAGGTTAGGTAGAAAATTATTGTGATGGTTAAATTGAATTAAACAAAATATTAAAGAGTCCATGGGGGTGAGTGACAAGGTTTCTAATCAGAGTTTCAGAAGCCTGTGTTCTCACTGTCAAATATCCAATGCAGCAAGCCTCTCCCTCCATGTCAATGCATTTGAAAGAGCTCTAGAGAAGACTGAGTTGGAAGATAAGCTGAGGCCACTGATACTATGCAGGGATGATGGGCCACAGGAAGACACATCTTTTCATCCTATGAATGAGGATGTAAATCATGAGATTCTACAGACAGAGCACATCAGCGTGCTTTGTAGTTAGCAATAAACACCCACAGGCAGACAGTGAGGAGATTCTGATTATGTGAATCACAGGACAGGGCTCCAAATGCCCATAAGTCATTGAGGCTGCCTTGCATGGAGGCATCTGCCTGGCCGAGTTACTACCAAGTATGATCTAGTACAGTGACTTGGCACCAGTCATTGAATGCAACCATACATCTGGTCTGGTGTATATTAGAGGGTCTAGTTGGGGGAAAATTGTTTTTCTTTCCAGCACCATAACTTTCTTATTTATTGGTTCAGAGTGCTTCCCTACTTGGAGGAATGGGGAAAGATGTAGAAAGACTATAATATGTTGTAAGATTAATTAAAAATTTGAGCTCTGGCCATGACAACACAAAGAATACATTTATTTTTCCCATTTTTTTTTATTGAAGCCTTGAGATAGTGGGTTAAGGAAGCAGGCATAAACATTAGCTACATCAGTACCACCTGGACAGTTTGTAAACCTACAGATTCCTTGGCACTGCCCCAGAGATTTGGCTTAGAGGCTAGAAATCTGTTTCTTTATCATACAGTGCTCAGGAAACAGGAGGGAGAAAGTTAGAAGTTGATGGAAGAGTGGCATCTCAAATTCATTTTTTCTGAAGTTCAACCCAAAGAAGCAAAATGGATTAGATAAATTATATCATTCAGAGGGCAAAGGGGGGCAAGTATGTCCCCATATTCCTCATCTATATTTCTAGATAAGAGTCCATACCCACATAGTACATTCAGCCTAAATAACTAAGCAGATTCTTATCTTGTGGTAGGATGCAATAAGCCTGCATGGACTATTGGACTAAGGTAACCCTTCATGGTGTCCTACTAGACTTAGGGCCAGATAGAGGCTATGACACATATTTGATGCTAAATAACAACTAAAAACAGGAGGGAGAGCTTATCAGCCAGTGGAAAATGGCTGGCGATTCCCACGGAGCATCAGCTTACCTGGAGGTTTAGAATACAGGTTCACCAATCACAAACCTCAGGCTTGCATGCCAATAGGGCCAGGGATACCCAGAAACAAAAAATACTTAACAACTAATAGAGGAGCCTCCAGAAACCTTCTGCCGCACAAGCTGTACCACTCCACTGAACACCTGGGTACTTCTCAGACAGAACAGCCAAAGGAAGAAGGAGGCAGAAGGAGAAAAGCTGGAGTATTTTCTAAAAGACAGCTCCAAGCAGCAGCTTGCACTAAGATTAGAACAAGTACATCCAAAAGTGAAGTGTGTGCGTGTGTGTGTGTGTGTGTGTGTGTGTGTGTGTGTGCATCATCTATTTTAAGTGCGTGGTGTATGAGTGTGAATAGGCAGGTACTGTGCCATGAGTGCATGCCCAGGACATTAAGTATCTTCTCTTGCTGTCTGTCTTACTGTCTTGAGATACAATGTCTCACTGAACAAGCTCCTTGCTGTTATAGTTAGGCTGACTGACCAGTGAACTCTTGGGATCAGCCTGTCTCTACTGGGGTTAAGGACACACACAAGTATTGTTGGCTTTTTAATGTAGGTTCTGGGGATCTGAACTCAGGTTCTAGAGTTTTCAGAGCAAACATTCTTATCCACTGAGATCTCCCTGTTCTTCAATAAAGATAATTTATTGGCAATGACCAAGATTTTATTGGGTATGGAAATAATAATAAAATTAAAGGCCCAACTTTCATCAATGTCTCTAGAGAAGTGGCTGCCTGTGGTATTGTACAGATGATTTGGAAACTTCCAGAGGGCTTATTGGCAGCCCCTAAGTTAGATGATTGATCATGCTGAGATATGCTGCATCCCAGCTCTAGTGACTGAAGACAAGCACTGTAGTGATATTGTGTTCCCCAATATATTGTGCACCCTAATAAACTTATCTGAGAGTCAGAGGACAGAACAGACACTAGATAGACATAGAGGCCAGAAAATGGTGGCACACATGCCTTTAATCTTATCACTTGGGAGGTAGAGATCCATGTAGATCTCTGAGTTCAAGGCCACACTAGGAACAGAGCCAGGTGTGATGGTACACACCTCTAATCCCAGCACTTGAGATCCCATTTTTTTGCTTGGGAAAGACACATGCCTTTAATCCCAGAAAGTGATGGCAGGAAGCAGAAAGGTATATAAGGTGTGAGGACCAGGAATTTTGGCCTTTTTAAGCTTATAGGCTTTTAGCAGCAGTTTGGCTGAGATCCATTCAGATGAGGACTCAGAGGCTTCCAGTCTGAGGAAACAGGATCGGTTGAGAAGTTGGCAAGGTGAGGTTAGCTGTGGCTTGTTCTGTCTCTCTGATCTCTCAGCTATCACCCCAATACCTGGCTCTGGATTTTTTTTAATTAACAGGGCCTTTTAAGATTCATGCTACAAAGCACAAATTCACAACTGATAGGTGACAATCATCCTTTCTCCAGCCCTAGAAATAAAGTGAAATATCTGACTTTGGTTTGAGTTGTTAACAATCCAGCCACGTAATTGTCAAAATCCTGTGTAAAGTGGGGCTAGAACTATTAGAGTTCTCCTGAAACAGGCACGGAAAGCAGGGAAAGGAACAGGTATCAAATTTTCAGTGAATATTTTTTCCAGAATCTTCATTTAAAGACACCATTCTGGGTTCTATATGAGATACAAAGTAAGTTTCAGTACAGTTGCTATCTAGGAACAGTACTGCTACTGTGACCAGCAAGCTTCCAAATTGCAAAAGCAACCAGAAAATGCCTTCTGGTCTCCATCGTAGCATGAATCCCAAATGCCCAGGGTTTGCCAAATAGTACAATGTGGTCCTGAAACTACTTTTTAATTTTAAATCAATGTAAAAACCTATTATTAAATCATGTTATAATCCCCATTGAAAATCAAAAACTATCAGAGCTGCAGTATAACTAAAAAAAAGAAAACTATAATGCTCATACATATTTAACATGTGGTTGTAGGGAAGTCAGAAAGTATTAACGCCAAAATTTTCGTTTGGCATCTATTCGTTCTTTCTAATACATAGCCCCATTTAGTTGGGACCCATGAAAGGACTGGCTCATCCTAAAGGATTCAATAAATGCCACATAATTTTGGTTCTCCTATTTAGTGGTGCACCATAAACCATCAATTAGTGAAAATACTTGGGAATAAAGTGCCTTTTCCAGTTCATTGAATTCACTGGTACATTCCAGCTTAGGTGGCAAATTCTTTTCTTCTCACTCTTGTAAGGAATCTGTCAAAAGCGCATTAGTCCACACTACAGTGTGTCAACAATTAACATCTGATAGTCACAGAAGATAAGTCCCTTTGTTACTCATTTTCAATCAGTCTAAACACTTGTTCTTACATAGTATTAGGTAGTCAGTGTTGGTTATTACTTCAAGCATACCAAGTGTAATTTGCTTCTTTTTCCTTAACACTGAAGTACAGCAAAATACCTCAGCTAATTGGAAGTCTTAATTAACTGGGTATCTCTGTAACATACATACTATAATTACTTATTGAGATCAGAATTATGAAATATAAATTTTTATTTCAACAAAAAATAAACAGGTAAAGACGTCATATTTTATAAATTTACACAGGTATCCCCGGAGAGTTAAGTCTCACTCCTGAAGACTTTATAGTCAGAGCTATAACTGTAGCCATGAGAATGTGAGCCTCAGCCTAAGACAGGTGTTTCCACTCTTTTCAGACACTTATCTTAATGCGCTGTAGAGTTGAGCCTATAAAACGAGGTGGGAATTTCACTAGGGTAGATTTGAGCAAGACCATGAAATGCACCCAGCTCTGTTTGCACTGTGTCTGCCTGAACCCTCAATGAATCTAGAAATATAAGCAAGGACTTCAGTCTCCATAATGTGTAAGCAAGGCTGTGCATATATGCATATGTGCATCTTCAAGATAATGGGTGATATTCATAAAGAATTATAAAACATGCATATCATGCTTTGAACTCTACTATCAGACACTGAACGGAATTGAAATCAACTGCAAAGTGGGTCTTTATCTTCAGAGACATTAGTCATGGTTAAAGAAAATGGGCACTTGTGAAAATCATAAAGAACAGTTCAATGCTGGAACTCCCTAGTACCATGCTCACAGATTTCCTCAAACAGGACAGAAGATTGGTCTCATAGCCCCTGTAGCCAATTTGTAAGAGTTGTGTTATTAAATACAGTCTGGGTCATATGTCTCCGAACATCAGAGCTAGAGCCAGCCCCTTCTTACTTTGTGTAAGTTTTCAGTATTGTGACTTTCCATGCATCTGTCCATGAACCACAGATTCAGACTCCTCTTGGGCCAGGCTCCCTTGTTCTCCAGCCCTAGTCACACTGTTCCTTACAACTTCTCCTGAAAGTAACAGATACTTCTACTTCGTAACCTTCTCAAATGCTGTATCCTTCTCCTGCAATGACCCCTCACATGCAGCTATAATATAAAAATGTCATTTCTCTTTGCAACAGACAGAGACTATTGCAGAAAACTACAACCAATCAAAATGTAGAAATGTCGAGCCCAGTCCCAATTGATACATCAACAACACAACTCCTGTACATAAGGCTCAAGGAACACTGAGGAAGAGGGTGATGGAAAGATTGAAAGGCCCACCAGTGGAAAGAGGAGTATTTTGTGAGACTCTGTCTCCTAGTAACATCAGAAGCTATACCCATAAAGTCTCACCAACATTACTGCCCAAATGTGAGATGAACAAGGATGATGTCAATAGAAATGCTAATGTGGCTGGGGGAAAGCTGTGGGGTGCTCAACTATACACAAAGAACAGGCAAATAAGGAATGCTGGAGAGGAGAAATAGTCTTCCCCTGGGAAGAGCACACCAATTGGTTATCCAGTACCAAATGGTCAGCCCTGAAAACAGATACATGCAAGTAACATTATACAGACTGAGCACTTTGCATTTATATATTTAAGAATATATATATATATATATATATATATGTGAGTGGGGATGAACAATGAGCGGGAGAAGGAGACCCACATGCCTGCCTGGGGTGGCCTGCACTGGGCATCAAGAATAAGATATGGGCCTGCCAGGTGCCTTACAGCACTGAGTGGTTAGGCACTATTATGGTGAGCAAATATATGGCGGGGTATGGGAAAGAGAGAGACAGACAGACAGAATGGTTCATGTCCTGTGGAGAGAGGCAGATCTGAAGAGGTCAAGTTGGTGAGGAACAGGCTGAGGTGGGTGGCCTGCTTGCCATCTGGGGCCATGGTGATGTCTTGGCCTGGGCTGCTACCAAGGCCCATGTCTAGGTCCTTGGCCCTGCCCCTCACTAGCTTCAACACTATAGAGAACTGGCCCTGCCCCTCACTGGCTGCAGCACTTGGGAGAGCAAGTCCTGCACCTTGCCTAGGCAGCACAATGGAGCTGAACCTTTTGGGGGGCTGGCCCTGAGGGCATGAGAATGGGAGAAATATCTTGTCCCACTCATCTGCCTTGTGGTAGTGTGGGAGAGGGAAAGATGTCCTCCCCCCTAACTCCTCACCACTTGTGGCAGGCCCAAAAGCTGAGAACTGACTCAATCCCTCACCAGTTGCAACACTCAGGAAAGTGGGCCCTGCACCTCACCTGGGCAGGTAGAGCTGGCCCTGTTGACAGGGGTGGTGAGCATAAGCTGGCCCCAAAATTGTGAGCATGGGAGGGAGATCTGACCCCTCCCTTAATCTACCATAATATCATGGGCTAGGGAGAGATGCTCTTCCCTCCCCCCACCTCCGCCTGTTGCCACCTATGGCAGGTGAGAGAGCTGGTTCTGAGGTCATGAGAAGAGAACTGTTCCTGCCCCTCACCAGCTGCAACACTCAAGAGAGTAACACCTGTACTTCACCTGGGCAACACAGTAGAGCTGGCCCTAAAGGTATAGATGTGGGTGAGCTGACCATGAGGGCATGAAAGCAGGAGAACCAGCCCCTCCCCTTGCTGCTTGCTACATAGGATGAACTAGCAAGGCAATGCTGGAGAGCCTGGTGATGAGGATGGGGAGAGATGGCATGCTGACCAATCACCCAGGCCCAGAACCAGGGTTATGAGTTGGCCCACCCCAACATCCACCCCATCTATGATCTGCTGGAGCACATGAAGGACTGGTCCTGAAGATCCAAAACTGTAGGTTCTCCATGACACAGGGCAACAACAGGATATCCAAGGAGAGTCCCAGTGAGAGCCCAGTATCCATAGTGTAGCAGAAACCAGAGGCCTTGAACTAGACCAATGACTCTTTGCAATGAACACTTGCAAGCAAAGATATATGGACTAAAGGGTATACTGTGTCAATCATGGTGTCACACTAGTTTCCATGATGCGATTTTTCTTTTTCTTTTTTTCTTTTCTTTCTTTTCATTTAAATTTTATCTTATTTTATTTTGGTGGGGGAAGGTTTTAAGGGCAAAGAGTAGCCATGAAGGTAAGAGAAATGAATGGGATCAAGGATGCATGATGTGAAAGCCACAAAGAATCAATAAAAAATTTAAAATAAAATAAAATAAAATAAAATGAATAATGGGAGCTGAGCAGTGGTGGTATACACCTTTAATCCAAGCATTTGGGAGGCAAAGACAGGCAAATCTCTGAGATTCAGGCCAGCCTGAATTTACCGAGTAAATTCCAAGACAGCCAAGGCTACATAGAGAAACCCTGTCTCCAAAGACAAAATGAACAGTGGGAATTGTCAAAAAAATTATATATATACATATATACACATGTAACAACAACTACTGAAAAAGAGATTATGAATTTGAAAGAGAGTAAGGATGGTTATGGGGGAGAGAGGTTGAAGGGAGGAAAGGGGAGGAGAAAATTATATAATTGCATCATAATCTCAAATAATAAAATATGATTTAAAAAATAGGAAAAATATCTTTTTTCCACAATCCATCTTAGACTAACTGTCCACATTGTATATCCAATTACTGACCAATTTTATTCTTCTACTGTTTCTTCTCTAAACCCAGACTTGGTGCCTAAATGCATATTTGCATATTTAGGAATCTGTTCCCAGTGGAAGAATAGAAAAAGGACTCAAGTCATCATCTCTTACTTAGGGTATAATATAATGCTTTTCCTTGGGAAGTCTTCTTTATTTCATTTTGATTATACTTAAAATCTTAGAGTAATCAAATATCTTTCACTCTTCCTAAGTGTTTATTCTAATTTATCTCACAATTATATACTGCAATTCGTATATAGGGTCACTATTCATCTTTTTTAGTGATTTTTTTATTTTTATGTAAATAAAACTTAAAGTCCTATCTATACTATTGACCATCATTAGTAGTTCAAACTTGAAATAGGAGAACTGAGTAGGATTTTCAGTAAAATGTGTATATTTTCAGTATATTTGTGTAAAGGTATACTATTATTTATGTTATTACTAATTGTTATATTCCTTTCCAAAACTGTGAAATATGGATATATTTTCAAGCCATTGGTGGAATTTCTGGGAACTTTCTCTGTTACCTATTTATTCTTCAGTGAGTGTTATTACATAAAGGTATTAGTATAAATGTATATTAATGTGTATAAAGGAGAGATACTGAACTCAAGAGGTTTATGCTTAGACGTAATTTGTATTTTCTCAGTAGAGTTATACACTGAAAACCCGTTCACAGTCACAATCTGACCCTTTTGCTGTTTGTTTTGTTGTTTTGGCTTTGTAGTATAATACAAGCAGTTTGATTCTGACTATAATATTGAGTATTCTTACCTCCTTCACTTACCACAAAGAGTAGTCTATAAATTATAAATTCATGTCATTATTCTAATACTTCTGTATCACTCTCTTAATTATCATTTCTCATCTTGCCTTCTGTACAAGACATATTATTGGGTGTTAAGGAATTTTAGCTATGCCTGTTACCGTAGAACATTATGTGATGGTTGCCATCCCTCTAATTGTTAATAATAATCATCTTAGGCAAGAACTTGACATTTCTAGATGTTCTATAATCGAAAAATAATAATCTTAGCAATGGCCATAATATAATGAGAAATATAATGATCATTCATTAACACAGTGATTCATATGCTAAACCATTATCATATTATGTTTAATTCTGAAAGTGGTGAAAATTGTTATTTCCAGTGAGAATGCAAAGAATTTCAGAATTTGAGGGAATAATATGAAAATAAGAAATATCATATGAGGAATTTTTTCCTTGAGATGTATCTAAAGAATTAATTGAAAAATATAGCTGAAATCACAAAACTTTTACTCACTCATTTGCCGGAGCCCTAATATAAAGATGAAATGTCTAAATTTTTGAAAGCATCCTTACATGTGCTATATCTTCCTCCAAAATTTCCTTTAATAATATTTCACCAAGTAACAGGGGAGATAGAGTGCCAACTAAATATTCTTGTCACCAAATGAGACTTCCCATACCAGGAATGGTTACATCTACTAAAGTTCTTGGCTGAAGAGACCCCATAGAAACTCCCAAACAACCTAGGCTATTGCCAAGGCTATTGGTGGTTCTCCACAAACTGACAGTGAGAGTGTATTACTGAAGATTCCATCCATGTAACTCAGTGAATGTGGAGGAGTTGAGCCGATGCCTATCTAGAGCCTTCACCCCTACTGATTAGTATTCGTAGTACTAGAAGGTAGTCTGTACACTACCAAAGGGAAAAGGTAAATACCACACAGCTATAGACTCTTTGAGCTACAAGAACTGCCTACAAGATATGCTGGTGCAATAGTTGCACAAAGCTTGTGGAATTAAACAACTAATATCTGATTTGAGTTAAAGCCCTCTCCATGAGATGGAACCCATATCTAATACTGCTTGAGTGGTCATGAACCTAAGACCAGATAGGCCAGGGACCTAGGGGAAAACTAAATACTTCCACTAACAGGCAATAAAATAATTCCTAACACATCCTGCCATACTCATAGATATGTGCCTTGACTAGCCATCATCAGAGAAGCTTTCTCCTACAGCAGATGGGAATAAATACAAAGACGTACATCCAGACAATATGCAGAGAGTGAGAGACCTTGAAACATGCCGCTCTAAAAGTAATGTCTCCATTAAATACCTCCCCTCAGGGAGAAGAGAATTCTGCAGAAGAGAAAGCAGAAAGTATGTAAGAGCCAGAGGGAGTGGAGGACACCACGGAATCAAGGCCTTCTAGATATAAAAGGGCTGGTGCACATTTGAACTCACAGGGACAGAAGTAGCATTCACAGGGCCAACCTGGGTCTGCACCAGATAAGATCCTAGAGCAAAAAGGAAAAGTGGACACATGCTTCTATACCTAGCCCAGAAGCTATCTCCAGATGATAGCCATTTGTAAATGCAAAATTAGTTTTCTCCAAAGGAGTCTCACTAAAGAAACAAATCATAGGTTTAGACCTATGCCCAAGAGTAGATGGCCAACACAAAACAAACTCAATGGCATCTTTGAAGGTTCTTTGTCTCATAATGCTGTCATGACATTTTATTTTTCTACTTTACAGGTCCTTTGCATATATATTATGACTTCCAGTTTGTGTTTTTTTTTGTTTTTGGTTTTTTGATTTTGGTTTTTTCAAGACAGGGTTTCTCTGTGTAGCTTTGGAACCTGTCCTGGAACCAGGCTGGCCTTGAACCCCCAGAGATCTTCCTGCCTCTGCCTCCCGAGGGCTGGGATTAAAGGCGTTTGACACTCGGCCAGTTTGTGATTTTATGAGATTCCTCTGTGCATCTTCTTTGTGCCTTGTGTCTGTTTTTTTTTTTTTCTTTATGGCTGTTAGCTTGGTGTTTTTGTGGGACTCCTAACAGTAGGAGTGAGTGTATCTCTGACTCTTTTGCTTGCTTTAGGGACTCTTTTCCTGCTGTTGGGTTGCCCTGTCCAGCCTCAATAAGAGGGCTTTTACCTTTTCTTATTGTCTCTTATTTTGTACTTTGAGATTCAATCTTACCCCTGTCAGAGTAGCTAAGACCAATAACACAAGTGATATCTCATTCTGGTGAGGATATGGAATAAAGGGAGCACTTTTCCATTGCTGGTGGGAGTGCAAATGTGTACAGCCACTATAGAAATCAATATGGCAGTTCCTCGGAAAGATGGGAATTAATACACCTCAAGAACCAGCTATACCAATCTTGTGCCTATATGTCACATCTACCCTCATCCAGCAAGGAAGACACAACACCGAGCTCTCCTTCTTGCAGTTTAATCAGGCCTTCAAACAATATTCTGACTTCTGAGGGATCCCCCGGGCAAAGCCTCTCCCGGCCTTATATAGGCTCTGGCAGCCAACCCCAGGTCGCCAGTGGGCATTGTCCAATAGGCTCAAGCATGCATAAGCAAGCCACACATTCCGCTACAGCCTCACCTGAAGCTGTTTAACACAGGGAGCACTCGCCTTCGGGGTGGCGGAAAGCGGTAACCAGCGCCACCTGTAAGGTGTGGTTGCACGCAGCTCCCTACACCTATAGTCAAAGAAATCTGCATCCTACCACAAGGACATTTATTTGTTCAATCATGTTCATTGCCGCTCTATTCATAATAGCCAGAAACTAGAAACAACCTAGATGTACCTCAACAGAAGTATGGATAAAGAAATTGTGGTACATAATGGAGTATTACTCTACTGTTTTTTTTTTTAATGACATCATGAAATTTGCAGGCAAATGGATGGAACTAGAAAAAAAATCATCCTGAATGAGGTAACCCAGACCCAAAAAGATAAATATGGTGTATTTGCTTATATGTGGATATTAGCTGTTAAGTAAGTGATAACTAAGCTACAATTAATAGACCCAGAGAGGTTAGGTATAGAGGAAGGGTCCAGGGTAATGGGGGAACCCATGGATCTCAGTGGGAGGGGATGGAACAGGAGGACCAGGTGGGGAAGGGGAGGGGCAATAGGGTTGAGGGAGAGAATGCAGAGAGAGATAGCAGGAATTGAGGGGCATTTGAGGGATGATATGGAAATGCAGTGACTGGATTTAGGCCCACTCCACAAATTGAAACCTAAAGATGACACCATTATTAAGAGCTAAAACCTGCTTCTGTATAGGTCATAGACCCTATGAGAGAACATATTACTCTGCTAAATGGACATCTGTCTACCTAGCCAGATCCTGCACAAAATACTCATGGTATCTACAAACATCCTTAGCAAAAATAAGAGTGGTGGAAGAATTATCA
>CABHPQ010152240.1:0-19266 GCA_902168405.1 Peromyscus aztecus | reverse complement strand
GAGCGAGATCCAGGGCAGGCTCTAAAACTACACAGGGAAACCCTGTCCCAAAAAAAAAAAAAAAAAAAAAAACCGTAAAAGGAAATGCCTCAAGATAAACAAAAATAAGCAAGGAGATCATTGGTGTCGGAACACTCCTACCCACAATATACCCCTTCCTCACCCTCATTTAACCTATGAGGTACTGTACCCTGCAGAATTAGACAATGCAGGTCCTAGAAAGAATGACGCATTAAACACAGGCCCCAGTGACAATTGCAGGATACCTCTGTAGGAACTGTCGGTTAAAAGAGCCACAAAGCCCCCTCAAAAAACAATAGAGTATCTTACCACTCTTCTTGGCTACTTACCAGAGCTAGGAAGTAGGTATCATCCCAAGGCTGCAGGCAAAACACTCCTTGGCTATAAGCTGTAGAGAAATTAGTCTGGAACGGACCTGGAAGATTCCTCCTGGCTAACTGGCTCACACGGCGCTGCATGGTGCTGTGCAGGCTGCTGTGGGATAAAGGTTTTAACAGTCTCACTCAGCTATGAACTCTATGAACTATAATACCAACCTGCCAGGCAAGATGTGGCTGTTGGTATAACCATGTCCTGACTGTTGTGTGGGTAACTAGCTACTCACTAGTTGAATTTGGGGCCTCCTTTATATAACAGGGAATCCACACATACTACTGTAAACCTACTTTTAAAACACATGAATTAGGGTGGGAGGTGGTGGTATACTCCTTTAATCCCAGCACTTGGGAGGCAGAGGCTGGCGGATATCTGTGAGTTCAAGGCCAGCCTGGTCTACAGAGTGAGTTCCAGGACAGCCAGGGCAACACAAACCTTGTCTCAAAAACCAAAAAACCAGCTGGGTGGTGGTGGTGGTGGTGGTGGTGGTGGTGGTGGTGGTGGTGCACGCCTTTAATCCCAGCACTCGGGAGACAGAGGCAGGAGGATCTCTGTGAGTTCGAGACCAGCCTGGCCTGCAAAGCGAGTTCCAGGAAAGGCGCAAACTACACAGAGAAACCCTGTCTCGGGAAAAACAAACAAACAAACAAAAACCTTAGAGCAATGTGACAAAAAGTCCAGTTTGGTAATAGTGGTTAACCTGGAATTTCACAAAGAAATGAAGAATGGGAATGATTTTTTTAAAAGTATGCAAATGTAAGATTTTCCTTTTGCTTTTAATTTTATGTAGAGACTATTTGATTATGTGAAGCAAAAAGTAATAACATATCCTAGAATGTCTAATGTGGGTGACGGTGGAGCTTTGACAACAAAGGCATAAAGAACAAAAGGGAGGAAGTGAGAGGGTAATTACATTTCAGGCGGAAGTGTCGGGTGAAGGGAGGCTGTGATGCACTTAGAGACCGAGTACCGCAAACCCTAGAGCATCACTCGGAACAGTAAAACAGAGGCTACCAAACCACGGGAGAGGTGAAACGGAAATCCAAAAGTACTCAGACCAGAAATCGGGGCTGGAGGGATGGCTCTGTGAACAAAAGCACTTGTACAAGGCAGACAACCTCAGTGCCGTCCTAGCTCCCACGGTCAATCAAGAGAAATGACCCTGAAGGTTGTTTTCTAACCTCCATGTGCACTCTGGCAAGGACATGGAAACGCCACCCAACAAACACACACTAATAAATATTTTTTAAAAGGCCATGAGGACTGAGATTACATCTTAGCAGTATATCACTTGCCCTGCATGCATGGGGGGCCTTATTCAGTAGTTTGGTTGGGAGGAGGTGTGAAAGGGTCCCAAGATAGTTTGACCACACAGCAGCCATGACAGGCTTACTGGCAGGCAACACCCAGATCCAGGAAAAGCCTTAAGCTGATACCACCCAGGGATCCACCCAGGGATGAGGAAGTACCTGACACCCCAAACATTCTAACCATTATATAAGGTGGCCAGATGTCCCTAAGTCTAGCACACACCTATTTTTGTTTTACAGATACCCCTAGACAATTGTCAGCCAATGAGGGTCCTGGACCCTGGAAATCCCCTCACCCCAACCTCTGCTATGATAAAAAGTCTGCCTCACCTGAGCGCGGGGCTCTCTCCTCTCACCGCTGTATCAGATAGACAGAGGGACCAAGCTCCAGAGCTTGAAATAAAGGCTCTTTGCTTTTATATGCGTGATTCCATCTCTGTGGTGGTCTTTTGGGGGTCCCCGTGATCTGGGAATAACAGAAGCAAGGCATAAAAAATAATGAAATTTTCAGCAACATGAAGTGTGATCCTAATTAGTCTTTCAATAAAAACCCGGAGTCAGATACTGAGGGTGAAAGCTGAAAGATCAGAGAAGCCAGCTACCAGAGACTTCTTACCTCCATGAAATCTCAGACCAAATGGTGGGGGAATGTGATCCTGTTTCTGTAAATCCTCTAAAGACTAAATGGGCCAGGCCAGAGCCTGTCTTCACCTCCCAAGTGCTGGAGATTAAAGGCATGTGCCACCACCACCTGGCTCTATTTCTCTTTTAGACTTTCAGCCTCGTGTAGCCCAGGGTGGCCCTGAACTCCTGATCTTCCTGCTTCCTCCTCCCAAGTGCTGGGATTAAAGGCATGTGCCACCACTGCCCAGCCTCTAATACATTTTTACAATGTAAGAAGTGGCCTGTTTTTGTGGCTGAGCAGCTTTCTCAGCCTGTACTCCAGCTATAGAAAGTTCCAGAGACCTCTTCAAACCACATCTGTTCTGTTTTAGCCAACATGACAGCACCTTTATGAGCAAACCAAACCAAAGAACACTAAAATCTTATGAACATCCTATGAATATGAATGGGGTCTATTCTTACCCTAAATAGAAGATTTATTTTCTTATTCTGTGTTTTTGAGTCAGGGTCTCAGTAGTAGCCTATGGAGCCCAGGCTGGTCTCCAACTCACTTTTCGTTTTATTGAGATAGGGTTCCATACTGTAGCACAGACTGGCCACATTCCTGCTTCAGCTCTCAGGCTGGGAATACAGATGTGAGCCACTACTCTCAACTTGACCTCCAACTTTTGATCCTCCTGCCTCAGTCTCCTGAGTGCTTGGATTACAAGTGTGCCACCATGTCCAACCACATCCCCCACCCCCAAGGAAAGTCTCTTGCTCCTTTGAGGCACGTGAGAAGTGATGTTAGGACCATGCTGTTAGGATTCTTACAAGTACTTTTCTGCAGCTCTATAAGGTTCTACTTAAGTGTCCCCAAGGGCTTCCAAAGGGGTCTTACAGTCACACACTTGAATTTCACCACAGGCCATGTATTATAATTCTGAGGACCTTTTGCCAGTTTGGAAGATTGGAAACTTAAAACAGTTTAAATTTCTAACCCAATAGGTTCTGGAGTGCTTCAGTTTTCTTGGAATTCTGTTGGCCAACTGAGGCTTATTTAACCCAATCTTTCTATATTTCACTGTATGTACTTAAAATACTGAACCTGTTTGATATTCTTCCTAGAAATAATAGAGTGTTACCTTGTTTGGACTGCCACTTTAAAATGTGCCCATACACTGAGCGGCTTAAACAACAAAGACATATTCTGCCAAAGTTCTGATGTGGAGAAGTCCAGAATCAAAGTGCAGTTGGTGTTGGTGAAGGGCTCTTTCTTATTTGTTAATGGCTCTCTTTTCACTGTGTCCCCATGCTTCTTTTTTTATTATTGTTAAGAAATTTTCTATTCATTTTACATACCAACCACAGATCCTCCCCTCTTATTACTTAACTTAACCCATTTCTATTAATCTACATGTTGCCACGTGTCCATGGCATTACCTGTCTGCAGGCATCTTGTTGCTCCTTGAGTGGCAGGCTGGTGTCTCTCCCACTCTCCTTTCTTCTTCTTCTCTCTTTAGTTCGAATGACCCACCTAATCTTATTCTGCCTTGCCATTGGCCAAACAGCTTTAATTATCAACCAATCAGAGCAAGACATTCACAGCATGCCTCTGCCCAATGCTCTTTCCAGCATGGTCCTGGCTACTTCCTTCATCACAGTCTTTGCTCACTGGAATGACTCCTGTGCCCTCTTGATGGCTCTTCCTTCCCTTCTGATAGTTCTCACCACAGTCAAGATCTTTAAAATGTCAGCCGTTATCTTTTCTCTAATTGAAACCATCCCAGCCACAAACCCTCACAACATTGCATTCAAATCCCATAGTCCTTGCAGAGTGACCTTAGGGCTCCTGTGACAGTGGCCTCTGCAATTTCTTCTTTAAAATTGTCAGTTGGGATCCTGCTCTTTGTACGGTTGCAGCCCATATACTCAGACGTCGGCCTCTCTGGTGGCTTCTGATTGATCCTTGTTTTGTTTTGTTTTTCAAGAGAGGGTCTCTCTGTGTAGTTTTTGGTGCCTGTCCTGGATCTTGCTCTGTAGACCAGGCTGGCCTCGAACTCACAGAGATCTGCCTGCCTCTGCGCCCCCTCCCTGCGTGTGGCACCATCGCCGGGCTCCTGATTGATCTTTAAATCAGCATCTCCATCAGTTAGATGTTGTTGTAAAGCAAATAGCTACATAGATCTCAGTAGGAGACAGCAGAACATGTGTAGGTCAAGTTTGATTCTGGCCTGAAATACATAGAAAGCTCTAGGCCAGCCTCAGCTGCATAGCACAACCCCATTCTTTTCTTGTTTAAAAAAGTATTTTGAACAAGTCCAAACAAGGTTGTGAAGAATTGTCCCCATGCTTCTTCCACACGTGTGCGTGCAGAGAAGGACAGATACCCACAGAGAGACTGCTGGTGTCTCCTTCAAAGGGCATCAATCCTATCAGACAAAGGTTCTACCCTGGTGATTTCTTCAATGCTACCTTTCCAGGAACCTTAGTCTCTGGATACAGTAAAACTGGAGGTTGAGGCTGCAACAAATGAATTCAGAAGAGATACAGTTTATCTGTAACAGAGTCACATTTTCACTAGTGTCCCAACTCTCTGCTACTATAGAAAAGTTCCTCTGAGTCTACTGTCTCAGGGCAACCAGCATGCATCACTTCCATCACTTCCCAGCAATCTATGTGTTGGCCATGTTTTTTTGTTTTTGTTTTTGTTGTTTTTTGCGCTGTGTGTGGTATTGCTTGAAAGAATTATTGTTCTCACTGCTGTGATACAATGCCTGGCAAAAGCCACTTAGGAAAGGAAAGGCTTACTTTGGGCTCACAGTTGGAAGGTATACAGTCCATCATGGTGGGAAGGCCATTGTAGATGGAGCTTGAGGCAGCTGGTCACAGTCCATCCATCATCAGGAGACAGGGAGCGAGGACTGCCTGTTCGCTTATTTTCTCCTTTTTATTCAGTCTTGGGCTAGAGCCATCCACACACAAGATAGGTTCCCCTACCCCAGTCAAACCTTTCTGCAGAAAGGCTCATAGATGCACCCAGAGGTGTGTTTCCATGGTGACTCTAAATCCAGTCAAGCTGACCATGAAGATTAGCCATCACAGGTGTGATATTAGGGTGCCTGGGAGGTTCAAACTGGGAGTGGGTGTGTCCACTGGCTCTTCTTTTCTGTGTAGACCTCTTTGCACTACTACTGACTTCTTCAAAGCATGATGGCTTGGCTCCCAGAAGCACCCCAAAGGAAAAATCCACAGTGTGCAAGGGTTTGTCCAGCCTTTGCTCGTGTTCTGTCCGCTAGAGTCAAAGCCGGAAAGAACCAGGTGAAAGTGTGGGCCTGGGAGGAGAGTTTAATGGGGTGCTGACTCACACATTAATTGGGGACTTAGGGCACATGAGTTCAAAAGCACTGTGGCATTTGAGAAGACAGTAGAAGTCTCTTTGAGCTCCTTCTGCCACTCTCCCCTTAAGTCCAGCTGCTCTTCTGTTCATGTACCCTAACTCCAGAGGGAAGGAACGGAGACAGAGACACCAAGAATCTGGAACATTCAAGTCTTGCTAAATTACCACCAGATGATACCATAGATCATACCCTATTGTCCTTCATCACCTTTTCAGCACGAAGTCTTTATTTTTTTTTAATAATTTAAACTTTATGTGCATTGGTGTGAGAGTGTCAGATGCCCTGGAACTAGAGTTACAGACAGTTGTGAGCTGCCATGTGGGTGCTGGGAATTGAACCCTGGTCCTCTGGAACAGCATCCAGTGCTCTTAACCTCTGAGCCATTTCTCCAGCCTACAAATGTCTTCAAACTTGCACCAATTTTCCAGTTTCCTGGGGCCTTCATTCTCCCCCCACCCCAACCTTGGTTTTTCAAGACAGGGTTTCTTTGTGTAACAGCCCTGGCTGTTCTAGAACTCACTTCAGCCTGGCCTTGAACTCACAGAGATCCACCTGCCTCTGCCTCCCTCTTCAGAGATTAAAGGTGTGCACCACCACACCCAGTAGGGACCTTTATTTCTCATGGGACTTTGTTTCTTCATTGTCACATAAGCTTTGTATTGAGTAGATTTGTTTTTGTCTCAGACCATTTTGTGCTCCATTAGCAGGTACTGGAGATGGGATGATTTACATCGACTAGACGATGGTTTTTCACGGTCTACAGGTTGGGAAGCCCAAGCTCAGTGCCAGCATCTGTCTGCCACAGGCCTTCTGGCAGCACCATAACGTATGGACCACATGCAGCATCATAACACGGCAGAAGACAGCAGAGGGCACAGGAGCGAGAAAAGGAACTGAACTCTCCCTGTTATAATAGACTTACTGGGGCTGGAGAGATGGCTCAGAGGTTAAGAGCACTGACTCCTCTTCCAGAGGTCCTGAGTTCAATTCCCAGCAACCACATGGTGGCTCATAACCATCTGTAATGAGATCTGGTGCCCTCTTCTGACCTGCAGGCAAACATGCAGGCAGAACACTGTATACATAATAAATAAATCTTTAAAAAAAATAATAATAGACTTACTGACCCAGTGACGACATCACTTATTTCATGAAGGCAAGGTCTTCAGGCCTAATCCTCTCCAAGGTTTCCCCTCTTTCTTTTTGGTGCTGTATATAGAACTCGGGCCTCTATGTGCACCAAACCACTGCACTGTCCTGCCACATGGTCCCTTTAATACCGTTACAATGACAATTTTAAGTTTCAATATGAACTTGGGAGGAGACATACATCAAAGCATACTGGTGTGCATTCCTTTGGTCACAGGACTCTTAACCATGATCCTTAGTGGTAGGGGAGAAATCTTTTCTTTAAGAATTACCACATTGTCTTCCTAGTCATCCCAAGCAATGGTTTTGCTGATTTTCACTCATAAGACATCGGTTGTTCATTTTCTAGAATACTATAGTATTTTCCTCCATGCTTTTCTAGCTTCCCCCAAGTCTCCTTCTGTCCTTTACTGTCCACTACCCAGACCCGAAGCCAGAACTTCATGTGCTGAGTTTCAATGTAGCAGCATCCTTCTATCAGATGCCAGTTTTCTAGGGTAGATACCATGGAAGGTAGTAGCTTAAGTCAACAACAGTTTCCCATTTTTTATAACTAACTCCATGTGCAGCCCAAGCAGCCCTCTCCCTTTTGCTTGGGTTCATTGATGTAGATGCATTCAGCGGTGCTGAAGTCACTGGGGCTGCCAGCATGGGCTGGGCTTCTGTTTTTCATACGGGCTTGGATCCTGGACTTTGGCATGGTGTGACATTCTCAAGGCAGGCAGCAGCATTCCAAGAGAACAACGACAGAAATAATGTCACTTCTCGCTCTGGGACTTGCGAAATTCACTTTTGTCATACTCTGTTAAATAAAGCAAATAGCAAAGCCAGCCCGGAGCCAACGTCAGGAACAGGCTCTGCCTCTCGGTTTTCATTTCTATGTAAAAGGGTCTCAGGCTATAGCTCAGTCTATTCTTGAATTCCCAATCTTCCTGCATTGGCCTCCAGAGTGCTGGGCATATAGGATTTGCCACCCACCTGTCTAGACTCCTTAATAGAGTCGTAAAGAAACTGTAGTCATACCAAACCCACTTCATAAAGTTATGCTGTATCCTAGGTGGAAGGTTCAATATCATAAAGATTTCGACTCCTTCAAATAAATCTAGAAAGCCAAAGTCAACCAAAATCTCAACAGAGTGATTTAGGTCATGTGAAAAGATGTTTCACAGAATTCATACAGAACTCCAAAGGGCTCAAACTCACCAACACTATTTTGGGGAAGAACAGTATGCAAGCATCACTCCTTACAGACGCCAAGATTATAAAGTTATTATTGCATAAAACTACAATAAATGATATTAAATAAGGGATAAATAACAAAGGTTTTCTCTTTTAAAATAATATTTCCAAATCATGATTTTATATTTTTAGAAGGGCTGTAGAGAGTGGAGAGCACCCATATGCCCCTCACTGAGTATCTCCCTCAGTATAATACTTTTGTGACAATTAGTGAACTAATAATGAATGTTATTATTTTTGGCAAGCTTGGGTTGGAACGTAGAAGCTTGCATCGACCACTGAGCTATAGCTCTGACCCAGAATAAACATCTTGGGAAAGCAGAAACCCATGATAAGAACTGGGAGCTGCCGAGCGGTGGTGGCATACGCCTTTAATCCCAGCACTTGGGAGGCAGAGCCAGGCGGATCTCTGTAAGTTCGAGGCCAGCCTAGTCTACAGAGCAAGATCCAGGACAGGCACTAAAACTATACAGAGAAACCCTGTCTTGAAAATCCCCCCCCCAAAAAAAACAAAAACAAAAAACCGGGGTGTTGGTGGCGCACACCTTTAATCCCAGTACTCGGTAGGCAGAGCCAGGCGGATCTCTGTGAGTTCAAGGCCAGCCTGGTCTACAGAGAGTTCCAGGACAGGCTCCAAAGATACACAGAGAAACCCTGTCTAGGAAAAACAAAAAAAAAAAAAAAAGAACAGGTAGGAAGACAATAGCAGTAACAATAGCAGGACACTGGGAGGTAGATGAAAAAGTGGCAAATGAGTTAGCGGACCCAAGGAAACAAATTCCAAATGGGCAGTGAGCAGAGCAGAGAGGTGGCCAGCCCACTTCACACTGCAAAGCTCCAAAGACTCAGACATTGGGCTGAGAAGTCAGCAACTTCTTAGCAGTCTGCTAATAAACTTGGTGTGGTAGCCCACTCCTGTAACCCGGCCCTCGAGAGGCTGATGCATCTGGAGTTCCAGGGAAGCTTTGCCTACATGAGAGATTATGATGAAGGAGGAAGAGAAAGAGGGGAAGGAAGAAAGGAAGGGAGGGAAGGGAGAAAGAAAAATGTGTGTGTGTGTGTGTGTGAGAAACATTTCAGTGTCAGCGTCTGAGGCGGTCAACAACTTGTCCATGCAGGTGTCTGAGGCAGCCACCACGAACTTGTCCTTGCAGGTGGTCTGTGGATTTTAAGTCTGATGTAGGAGGAGGGCCGCTGGCCGATTTCTTTCTTTGAAGATAGTGATGGAAGTTAAGGTGGAGTAGACAAGCGAATGCACCCATTAGAAGTTAGTGCAGGGCGGTGGTGGCACACACCTTTAATCCCAGCACTCGGGAGGCAGAGCCAGGCAGATCTCTGAGTTCGAGGCCAGCCTGGTCTACAGAGTGAGTTTCAGGAAAGGCACAAAGCTACACAGAGAAACCCTATCTCGAAAAAACAAAAACAAACAAACAAACAAAAAACCCCCACAAACAAACAAAAAAAGAAGTTAGTGCAGCCTTGAGCTCTAGGAGTCTGTTTCTCTTTGTTCAGCATTTGTATAAATACTTCAGCTGCTTATAGGCACCACGTGGGCCCTTGGCTTGGCTTAGGTAGAGGCTTGGATGAGTAATAAAAGATGTCCAGTTCCCACTGAGTCCTCTCAGTTCTTTGCTATCTCAAAATAGTACCCTGAGGCTTTCGAGGCCATGGGTTTGCATAAGGATGTTAGAGCATCGCCTCTGCTCAGCCACTGAGGAGAGGAGTGAACGCCTACTGAAAGCCAAGGAGGTAAGTGAGTCTATGCGCTGCACCACGGAACATCTTAGCTTTCCAATTAAGAACACCAGAAGCTAGGATGGTCCACTGGGAGAACAGAGCAGGAGTCTTCTTGAGAAATTTAGATCTGTTTCAGAGAAAGGACAAAAAATTTAAGTGGGTATACATTCATCACATATAAACTATACTCCAGTAAGTACATCATTTTTTTCTTTTACATTTACTTGTGTGTGTGTGTGTGTGTGTGTGTGTGTGTGTGTGTGCGCGTGCGCGCGCGCGCCTATGGAGGACAGAGAACTACTCGAAGGAATTGGTTCTTTCTTTCTACCATGTGGGGTCCAGAGATCAAGCTTGGGTCTTCAGGCTTAGGCACCTTTACCTGCTGAGCCAGACCAAACCAGGTTTGTGGCTATTTGTTTCTTTTGAAGAAAAGAGCCCACAGAAAACTCAAATGACAGAGAGAGAAGAGAATCAGAAAAAAAGATAGGCATTGCTATTTTCAGAGAAGTGGGGGAGAATATTGTACCCATGAAACAAAACTAGACGGTAGTTTTATAATGAATATTCAATGGCTGGAGACATGGCTCAGCAGTTAAGAACATTTACTGCTCTTCAGAAGACCCGAGTTCAATTGCCAGCACCCACACAGGGTGGCTCCCAAGTGCCTATAACTCCAGATCTAGGGGATCTGACACCCTCTTCTTGTCTCCTCAGGTACTTACACACATGTGGCATTCACTTATAGGCACCTAAGCAATAAGAACCAAAACCAACCAACCAAATAAATCCCAATAACATCAACTTTCTCAAATGGAAGGTAAAAAACAATGGAGCTATACTTACACATTCCCAGGAGAAGAGTTTTCAGTCAAGAATTCCACATACAGCCCCTTTCTCCTTCAAATAAAAGGGCTGATGCCAAGCATGGAGATGCATGCCTTAAATACTAGCACTTGGGAGACTGAGGCAGGAGACTGCCTCCATCTGAAACCAGGCTAGACCAGTGAGTTCCAAGCCAACCTGGGCTACAGACTGAGACTCTGTTTCAAAGAAACCAAAGTACAAAATGAGAGCAAAACAAAAATTCCAAAGAGGAATAGAAAATAAAGCTGGGCGGTGGTGGAGCACGCTTTTAATCCCAGCACTCTCAAGGCAAAGGCAGGAGAATCTCTCGAGTTCGAGGCCAGCCTAGTCTACTAAGTGAGTTCCAGGACAGGCTCCAAAAGCTATACAGAGAAACCCTGTCTCAAAAAACCAAGAGAGAGAGAGAGAGAGAGAGAGAGAGAGAGAGAGAGAGAGAGAGAGAGAGAGAGAACAATTAGTGAAAACAGCTTTAAAAAAAGGAAGAAAGAAATTGTTTTTCTTGGTAAATTAGAGGGGCAAGGGGGAACAAAAAATGGCTGTTTGTAAAACATACTTATCAACCTTTGATCTTTCATAGTGTTTAAGCATACCACTTTAATAAAAATTAAAAAGTTGTTTATTATTGTTGCTGTTCTTGCAACCCAGAACAGGCTTGTGAATGCTGAACAAGTGCTCTACCAACCAGTTACATTGATAGCCTGCTAATTATTATAATGTTAGTGAATGCAAAAAAATGTATAGTTGTAATTATATAATACCAAGAAATAGGAACCTTCAAAATATACATGGCCACACAATTTAACATAAATAAAAAATTATTTAATCAGGAATTAATAGCAAAAGGAAGAGAAGATTTGGAAAAGCCATTTTTCACTTTGTGATATACTTCGTAAAATTAGAGTTTTAAAACTGTGATAATTAATTCATAAAAGCTTGACGGTTTCATTCCCACTTTCTGAAGTGTATTAATATTTAAAGCCCGAGTCTGTGTTTGAAGCATAAAGAATTTTATCAAATTAAAGAGTGGCAAATCACTCTCTTTTGAAGGAAAAAAATTATAAGTTGCCTTCAAATCCCTTCCTTATCTTTCAAAAAGTAAAAAACACATTGGTTTTTGGATTTCATCATATTTTTTTCTAAGGGCTTGTAGACAGAAATTTTATGGAAATAGACATAATCTTGTTTCTCCCCGCGCCTCCCAGTTAAAGATATACAAACATGCATTTGTATTTTTTTTTCCAAGACAGGGTTTCTCTGTAGTTTTTGGTGCCTGTCCTAGATCTCGCCCTGTAGACCAGGCTAGCCTCAAACTCACAGAGATCCACTTGGCTCTGCCTCCTGAGTGCAGGGGATTAAAAGCGTGCACCACCACCGCCCGGCACATTTGTATAAAACAAACATAGGTATTTAGGTGTCAGCAACAGTTATTTTCCCATCTGAGGTATGAGACCAATGATGAAACAGCCCCACCCTTCTGCAGGAATGATGAAACTTTCCCTTTGCTCTCTAAAGCCTTGATAGTTGTCTGTGAGTATAAACAGGCATGCAAATGTGTTTACGTGCTTGCATACGGGAGTCACACAAAATATCATGCATACTCCAAGGGCCAGGCGGTTGAATAGTGCTTTGAACTGCAGAAAAAAAGTAGAGGTTTCTCGAAGGAAGTGGTAACAGCCAGGAATAGGGGTCCGGGACTTCCAGCCAAACAAAGACCCATGCACTGAAGTATGTCCACTGAGCAGAGGCTGCCAGACCATGCTGCAGAGCTTCTCAGGTGGTAGTGTTCAGAACTGATGGGACACTCGAGCAAGGTGTGATGCACACCTGTAACCCTAGCAACTGGGAAGCCAAAGCAGAATTGCTCCAAATTTGAGACCAGCCTTTGACTATATGGCAAATTTGAAACCAGCCGGGGCTACACGAGACCTCATCCCCCAAACAACAACAACAGCAACAAAGCAAAAACAGGACTATGAGTACAAACATTTAGGCCCCTTCCTGTGAGTCAGTTTTCTTTAGCTGATGACATTATGGGGGGCAGGGGGAGGTTTGCTCAGGGCAAGGGCGTCCCTTCTGGAAGAACATCGCTTAGTGAACGGAACTTCAGAGAAAGCCATTCCCTGGCTGTCATCGGTTTGAAGTGACCAGCATGCCAGAGTGGCATACTCTGGTACCAGTTTGAATCCCTAACCCTTCTTTCTTTCCCTCTTTCCAGGAGTGTTCACATTGTTCCCATGACAGGCTGGGTCTTGCAAATACATAAAAGGACAACACACACCTTCTCTATGGGAAATTTTTTTTTCTAGTTTCTTGGGACAGGTTCTCCTGTCTCCCAGGCTAGCCTTGAGCTCCTTCCTAGGCTTCCTTCCTCCCTCTCCCAAGTGTTGGGATTTCAGGCATGCAGCACCACAGTTGTTGGGAGTTCTAATCTTGCGCCACTTTACACAACTAGCTATGAAACAACATAAAAAGGGAGAAGCCAAAAGCATCAGAGTTTATAGGGTATACTATAGACTCTAGGAGACCTGTCTTGGGGTTTCAATTGCTGTAACGGAACACCATGACCAAAGAGCAAGTTGGGGAAAAAAGGGTTTATTTAGCTCACAATTCAGCATTGCTGTTCATCACTGAAGGAAGTCAGGACAGGAACTCAAACAGGACAGGATCCAGGAAGCAGGAGCTGATGCAGAGGCCATGGAGGGGAGGTGCTTACTGGCTTGCTTCCCATGGCTTGCTCAGCCCACCTTCTTCTAGAACCCAAGACCAGCTACAGGGCAAGGATGGCACCACTTGCCATGGAATGGACCCTCTCCCCAAAATGAGAAAATGCCTTACAGCTGGATCTCAAGAAAGCATTTCCTCAGCTGAGGCTCCTTCTTCTAATGACTCTAGCTTGTGTCAAGTTGACACACAAAACCAGCCAGTACAAGGCCAGAATATGCCATCCTTAAAATATGCCTCTTTGGCATATTGATTGTTTGGAGCTGGCTATTTTGAGAAACTGCAGATGTAAGAATAGCGCGGACTGTTGCCAAACCCAGGTCTAGAAGGTTATTCCACAGAAAGCCAATGTCCAGGAGACACAAGCATTAGGGAGAAGCTTTACTCAGTGGTAAAAGATGAAGAGGCAGTTCTGCTCACATTATCAGTTCCTTGGTTCTAGGGGTTTGAGGAGTCAGAGGCAGGACAGGAATAACGAAGGACAGAGCCTAATATATCCATGCCTTTTTTGGGAATAGGCCCATATCTTCCAGGAATTTGAATGCCACCTCTTTTTATGGTCTGGTGTTTATGGAGAAGGTGGCTAATAGGTTTCTTAAGCCTTTAAGGAAATCTGGTGAGGGAGAGACAAGGCAAGTCTTTGCTGATTATGCATTATAGTTCCAAACAAAGCATTTATCAAATCATCCACCTCTATATGCAGAACTGGAGATTCCCATGGAAAGACCAAGGTCGCAAAGGTGACAGTCACAAATGAAGGCAGAGATGCCAAGACCCCCCCTTGTCCTAGTAACCGTTCAGAATCTGCAGACCTGTCTGCCGGGTGGTGGTGGCGCTCTCCTTTAATCCCAGCACTCCGGAGGCAGAGCCAAGTGGATCTCTGTGAGTTCAAGGCCAGCCTAGTCTAAAGAGCAAGATCCAGGACAGGCTCCAAAGCTACACAGAGAAATCCTGTCTTGAAAACAACCAACCAAACAAACAACCAAAAACAGAATCTGCAGACCCAAGAGAAGTCAGGGGTCTTAGCAACAATGGTATCAAGTCCCAGAAAACCAACCTGGGCAGCTGCTAGCTTTGCCCACGCTCCAGAGGTGGTCCCCACAATAAAGTCAGCGGGAAAGAATGAAGGGTTGCCCTGCTGAGCTCCAGACTGGAGGATTCTGAAGTCAGCGAGAGGGTTGAGAGGATAGAGGGTTACTTAGGTTTGCCCTCAGTAACATGAAGACTGACCCATTTGTAAGAGAAATTACATTTCTAAAAGAAATCCCACTTGTAAGGTGTCTTCTCTGTACCAGGAAGAAAGGGTGGGGTGGGGTCAGGGAGTGGGGTTGGGTGAGCGTGTATGCAGCTCACAGGAGAGGGCTTCCCCAGCATATGCAAGGCCGGGGCTTGATCCCTGAACAAAGAGTGAAGAAATCAAGGACCTAAATTCACCTAACACCTAACAACTTGCTTCTGTTACAGGATGCTTTTCCAGGCATTTATCCTCAGCTTTGCTTCAAAGCCTGATAGTATTTAAGCCTGATGTTTAAATATTTTTTTTTTAAGATCTACTCTGGAGATTTCTTTGTTTTCTTCCACACATACAGGAGGTCTGAGGAATTTATGTTAACAAACATGTCTGCTTTTCTCTTGTTCCTCTCTCTTTCATTATAGGGAGTTCCAGTTCAGAACTATGAAAGACAAAGGGAAAAAAAAAACAAACAAACAAACCTGTTTTCACTGCTACCATTGGCAAGAATCTCCTGAGAGGACACTCTCCCTTTGACATGGTGGGCTTGCCGGGCAATAGGAGAGGGCCTCACGCCCTCACCTCTCACCCCACAGGAAGCAGCTAGCAGAGAGCATCCAAAGTACACACAGGTGACAGTGATAGAATACGGAAAGGTCCCTATGTCCCCAGGTGTTTGACTGGCTCATTGTTGGGCTGACCACACGCTCTCTCCAAATCACTCACTCGTGAGGATGAGGAGAGGTGAATAGGAAGGGGGAGCTAGGGGAGACGTTGGGTTAAAATCGGACACACCTGGGCGGAGGGCACAGCCGGCTCTACAGAACAAGAACTAAATGGCTGTTTCCTCTCTAGCACAGAGAATGCTTTGCAAGCACATTTGAATAAACAAGTGCTCCATGAACAGTGCTACTTTTGAAAATCCTGGGAAAAGGATTCTAATCCAAGTTCCAGATTATCCAGGTTAATGCAGGGGAAAAAAAAGACCCAACCAACAATTTATATATGCAAATTGGGCACAAGATGTTCTTTTATTCAATTATTTATTGGGCATCTGTTAAGGCTGTCACTAGCGTTCAAGGCACTCAAGACAGAACGTTCTACTGTTGTGACACGTATTCTTGTGATTTCATTCGTCCGCAGTTCATTTGGATATAAAACAGTATTGCCAAGAATCGGTTTCGAAGTGTTCCAGGATTAGTCACTGTGTGGCGATGCAAGCCTATAGTCCCAGGTCTCTGGAGTTGGAGACTGGGGGCTCTAATGCTGGAGGCAGCCGGAGTTTCATCGTGAACTCAAGCTGGACTTGGTGTTCAGGTCGTAGCCCCATCTATTAGGGAAGCTGAGACTGAAGGATGACAATCCTGGGCTATAGTCACAGAGGTTAACTGCAGAGCGGGTTACAGGGGGACCTGACTCAAAAGGTAAGTGTTAGAGATGTAGCTCAACGATAGAGCCCTTTCCTAACATGTGTAAAGTCCTGGGTTCAATCCATTAGCTCTGCAGAGGCTATTTCCTTAAAAATTCAGAAAATTTGTTATCTCAAGACAGAGAAGAAAGGAATATAGAGCAACGATTTCCTAAGTACAGAATCTCTGTTTTGTGTGATGGAAAAACCCCACAAATGGACAGTAGTATCAGGACATAATATCATGAAAGTAATAAATCAATACAGTTAATGTAATTAACGAATACCATAAATATAATTATTGAATGAATACTGTGAATGTAATCAATGAATACCATAAATGTAATTAATATCATGAATGTAATTAAAGAATATCATGAGTGTAATTAAAAATAAATTTAAAAAGATATCTAAAACTTAATTAAAAAATTTTAAATATAAGAAAGAAACCTAAACAAAGGAAAAAAAATAAGAAAATACATCAAGACTGAGTTCAAGCGTGACCAATAGCACTGAAGAGAGCCGAAGTGCAAACTAATCTGGTAGTCTACTGCCATCTAGTGTCCAAACTCCTCAATTACATGATGAGTAACGAACACAGATGCTGTATGAGTTCACTATTGCTGCTAAACGGCAGAGGGAATCCCTCCCAATTCACTAGGGTTGGAGTCTTTCCCTTGGCTGAAAAAGTGGCAGCCGGTTAGAGAAAAGGTGTGTGTACTTAGGTGTACGGGGGCTTTAGAGGAAAGTGAGTCCCCAATAACTCAATAAGAGCCGTGTATTTATGTATCTGGCTTTACAGGGGAGAGGGAAATTGAGGGACGGTGGAGAGGGGGCTAGACAATCCAGAGTGGGTGGTACATTTTCAAAGGAGAGTTGAAGGGCCCACAAAACACACAGTGGTTGGGGTCAAAGTTCACTGGGCTCTACGTGTGGTGCTTGATTCTCAGTCTCTCCCTCTGATGAATTTAATCTTCTTTGGTTAATGAAATTTCAGTAAGAGGATTGAAGGGAATTGTGTGCTTTTTTTAATTTATTTTTTATGTTTTGGATCCTGCGTGTAGGTAGATAAGGGAACTGCAGAGAAAAGCTTCTCCCTGCACCATGGGGGGAGGAAACAACATCCGAGGGACCTTGATGGCTTCCTAGGCCTTCCAATTTCCCTTAGTTCAAAGTGCTCAGCATGCCGAAATGCCATGCCGTGTCATATCATTTTCTGAGCCTCTATACTGCTGCAATAAATTATCACATGCTTGGTGGCTTAAAAACAACATAGGCGGTTTTATAACCCTTCATTTGAATCATATCTCAGTGGGCTAAAATGAAAGGACCAGCAGGGCCTGTGTTCCTTTTCAGGGCCCCAGAAGATGTTGCTTTGAATTTTGCACCTGTAGAGGTCGACTGTATTGTCTGGTGGTCCTCTCGTGTCTTCAGGGTCAGTCAAGGGTGGTGATTCTTCCTCAGGGTACATCACCCTGACACTGTGTCCTTGTCCATGTACAAAGACCTTCTGATTATACTGGGCCCACCACGGTGAGCCAGGATAATCTCCAATCTCCACTGCAGCCTTAATTCTCCCTAGCCATATAACACAGCCTATTTATAGGTTTGATATACTGACTTACTACTCTTTGGGGCAAACCACCTTATTTTGCCTACCATAGAGTTAATTTTTTTTCTGGGGGCAGATATGCTACTTATATTTTAGTCAAATGGTAGTCATTAAATCAGACTTTCTCTGCCATTTTTTTGTAACTTGGAACTGATGAACAGTAAAAGAAATGTTTCTATCAGTGTCTAAAAATGTTTACTAAGTATTTAGAATTCCTCAAATCCCATCCCCCTCCCCCAAAGCATTATTGACCTTAGCTGGAAAACTCAGTAAATATAAAAATAATGCTAAATAACTCTTAAAATAGTTCTTATTGACAAAAGCAGGCATGTAAGTCCAAATGCTGCTTGATAATATATAAACTATATAAGGTTTTTTTTTTTTTTCCTTTTCCAAGATAGGGTCTGGTGTGGCTTAGGTACATGGCCTTGAACTCCTGATTCTTCTGCCTCTCTCTCTCAAGTTGAGTAGAGGGTCCTGTGTGCTGGTTTCATTTACAAACTAGCCAGAACTAGCTTACAAGAATTAAAAAAAAAAGTAAGTCCTAAAGGGGCTACAGGAAGAGAGGAATAAAACAGGTCAGCGTCAGTTCTTTAGTAGTGGCAGATGGAGACCCACCAGCCAGGGCAAGGTGACCACACAACACCCACTAGACATTTATTACCTTATTGGTGCTGGAGATCAAATCTGGGTCTCATGCATGCCAGGCAAGTATCGCTTTATCATTTAGTCACAGTCCCTGTCCATATACCCTGAGTGGCCTTTATATTGTGGATGATAAACAGGGTCCTCTTTTTTTCTCTGATTGTCAGCAGTATATGCAAATAAACATCCAAGGAAAACCAACAGGATAAAGTTCTTGAGTTTTCTTGAGTGCTTCCCTGCTCTTCTGGAACATTACAAATATAGTGACCTATTTTATGGTTTCAGACTGTTATCCTGAACCAAGTACCTAAGAACCATCATGATCTCATGACTCACTAAAGACAAGTTCCTTAGATGCAAACAAATATAACAAAATGTTCTTACTTAATCTTTTAAACACTGTGAACAATGTAACTTGGATAATCACCAAAAATTGTATATATAGCTATCCTTAGGAATACTATGTTCCCCTGAGAAACCAAAGCCCACGTTAGGGTGTTGTGATGGCTATTCTTGGTTGTCAACTTGACTATATCTGGAATGAACTATAATCTAGACATGAAGGGCACACTTGTGATCTGGATTTTGAGGCAGGGAAATAACAAGCCTTTAATCCAGACCTTGAGGAGAGAAAATACATGCTTTTAATTCAGACATTGAGGCTGGAAGGCACACCTTTAATCTGGGCCACACCTGTTGGGGACTAGCACGACCTGTGGAATAGTCCTTGATAAGAGGAGTGAGGATTGAGAAATAACAGATATGAAAAATATAGAAGTAGACAAAGAAAAAGACAGAGACACAGGATAGCTTCGGGAGGGTGCTGGGTCAATACCACAGTCGCCTTGAGTTTATTCCTAATGGGATTTTTATACACCAGCAAGGGGAGGGGCAAAAGACCTCCCCTTTCAAGGTCAAGGTACAAAGCACAAGCAAGTGTAGACCATTGC
>CABHPQ010152239.1:15302-40648 GCA_902168405.1 Peromyscus aztecus | reverse complement strand
CACCTCTATCCCTCAGAGAGTCTTTTAAAGAGTAACATTTCAAATTAGATTAGTTTTTAAGTCACAAGAAAATTGCTGATAGCATCTAGAATTCCCATTTACTAAACCTTTTGTTTACTAGTAACACTTGAAATTAATGTGGCATTTTATCACTGTTAATTAACTAATGCATAATGACTAACTAAAGTCTGTATTTTATTCAGATTTCCTTAGTTTAAAACTTTTTATTTTATTGTTTTGTGTGCATATGAGTATTTTGTATTCATGTATGTCTGTGCACCACATGTGTGCCTGGTGCACTCAGAAGCCAGAGGAAGGCATCAGATCCCCTGGGGCTGGAGTTACAGACAGTTGTGACCTACCATGTGAGTGTTGGGAATCAAACTCAGGTCCTCCGGAAGAGCAGCCAGTGCGCTTAACCACTGAGCCATCTTTCCAGCTCCTAAGATTTCCTCAGTTCTTAATGTCCAAGACCCCACCCAAGATAGCATATTCCATTAATTGTCATGTTTCTGTAGTTTCTCAGATTGTCTAATTTTGGTGACCTTGGCATCCTTGAGGGATGCTGCTCAGGTACTTTGAGGGATGTGCTTCCACTGGAGTCTGTG
Source organism: Peromyscus aztecus (assembly GCA_902168405.1). Lineage (NCBI taxonomy): Eukaryota > Metazoa > Chordata > Mammalia > Rodentia > Cricetidae > Peromyscus > Peromyscus aztecus. The sequence continues at coordinate 40,040 of CABHPQ010152239.1, read as the reverse complement.
AGACATTTTATTCATGAAGCTATGGGAAACAAAAGCCACAGAGATGATGCTTTCATTATATCCTATTAAAGGTATGAACCTCACCTTTACCAGTGTTGATGCTGACCTTGGTCACTTGGCCAAGTTGGCCAAGTTGACCTATGGTTTATACTCCTTTCCTCACTTATACTAGAAATTTGACACACATCCCACACTTGTGTTCTCCCACTCTGAGGCAGAGGCCAGAAGTCAACGTTGGATATTCTTCTCAGTTGCTAGCTAGACTCTTTTTTTTTTTTTGTAACTTGACACAAACTAGAGTTATCTGAGAAGAGAAAACGATAATTGAGAAAACGACTCCATGAAATTGGCTTATATGCAAATCTGGGGGACATTTTTTTAATTAGTGGTTGATGGGGGAGGGCCCAGAACACTGTGGATGTTGCCACACCTGGGCAGGAGGTCCTGGGTTGTGTAAGAAAGCAGGCTGAGCAAGCCGTGGGGAGTAAGCCAGTAACAGCATTTCTCTATGGCCTCTGCTTCGGTTCCTGCCTCCAGGGTCCTGTTTGAGTTTCTGCTCTGACTTCCCTCAGTGATGGAGTGTAACCTGAGAGTTGTAAGGAGAAATAAACCCTTTCCTCCCTAAGTTACGTTTGCTCATGTTTTATCACAGCAATAGGAGGCCTATCTAAGACAGAGGGCAAACTAATACCCAAGTTATTTGGATTTTTTAAAAGAGACGATCCCTTACTCTTAGTCCAGGCTAGCCTCAAGCTCAGAGCAATCTCTATCTCAGTCTCCCAGCACTAGAATTATAGTTGTGAACCACCATGTCTAGCTTGGAATTCTTAAATATTCAAAAGTGTTTATATCATTATACTTTTGTTCAAACTTTTATTTCAAATTTGCAAATATAATAGAATAATACCACAAACATTCAAACACCATTTTGAGTTCACCAATTTGTGCTTTCTCTCTTTTTCATATTCTTCTACATTATTTGAAAAAGTGCTGAACACAGTATAACCTTTTGTTCCTAGAATGTTAATATTAATCCAGATTCTTAGAAAAAGTATTGTCATAAAAACTAAAACTAAAAGCAAAGTGACTACTCTAAATTAAGATTTATTGAGGTTTAAAAGTCCTGTTTTGCTTGTGAGTTAACTTATGCAAAATATTAGATGTGATAGAATAATTATATTTCTTTTTAACCATGCCATTGATCATACTTGTGTGTGTGTGTGTGTGTGTGTGTGTGTGTGTGTGTGCATGTCTGTGGAGGCCGGAAGAGGGCACTAGGTCCCCTGGAGCTGACATAACAGGGGGTTGAGAGCTGTTGGCATGGGTGCTGGGAACTGAACTTGAGCCTCTGAGAGAGCAAGTGCTCTTACCCACTGAGACATCTTTCCAGTCTCAAACATATTAAAAGGCTTTTTTCAGCAAACACCTTTAATCCAAGTATTTGGAAAATAGAGGTAGGCAGATCTCTGTGAATTCAAGGCCTGTCTAAGGCAGCATAGTAAGATACTGTCTAAAAAAATAAAAAGTTTGCCGCGTGTTGGTGGCACACGCTTTTAATTCCAGCACTCAGGAGGCAGAGCCAGGTGGATCTCTGTGAGTTCAAGGCCAGCCTGGGCTACAGAGTGAGTTCCGGGAAAGGCACAAAGCTACACAGAGAAACCCTGTCTCAAACAAACGAACGAACAAACAAACAAAAACAAAAAAATAAAAAGTTTACAAAAGTGGAGTTCTTTCTTCTTATTTTTAATTATGTGCATATCTTTGTGCAGGTATGTGTATGTGAGTGCAGGTACCCTTGGAGGCCAGAAATGGGCATTGGTTCTCCTGGAACTTATGATGCCCAATGTAGCATTGTAAACATATCACTGTGATGGCACAGGGAGCATTCTGTAGTCACATTATGACCAGACCATGAAGCATACTGATGACACATTGGAGCACTGTGATGCCACAAGTGAACATTATGATATCACAATCCCCCTGTCTTGTCAAAATGTGCTTTGTACAGGCACAACTGAACATTATCATGTAAAAGAAGGCTTTTTTAAAGGTTTTATTTTATTTTTAATTAGTTGTCTGTGTGTGGGTATTGGGAGTAGCCAGTGCTCTTAACTGCTGAGCCATCTCTCCAGCATGAGTGAGTTGTCTGTAGAAGCCAGAAGAAGGTGTTGGATCCCCTAGAGTAAGAATTACAGGTGGTTGTGAGTCATCTGACTGGGGGCCAGGACTCTAATGGGTCCTTTGGAAGAGCAGTTTATGCTATTAATTTTTGATGCACCTTTCTGGTTCCCACACTTTAAAAATTAATTGATAATTAATTAATCGTGTGTGTGTGTGTGTGTGTGTGTGTGTGTGTGTGTGCACATGTGTGCATGCTACAGTGGGCTTATCAAGACTCACTTGTAATTTTTTAAAGAAATTTTTTATTTTATATGTTTGGGTGTTTTGTCTAAATGTATGTCTATGTATAATGTGTATGCAGTGCCTGAGGAGGGTGTGTTGGATCCCCTGGAACAGACTGGCCGTGAGCTGGCCTTGTGGGTACTGGGAATTGAACTCCAGACCTCTGTAGGGGCAGCAAGCACTCTTAGCTGCAGAGTCCTCTCCCTAGCCCCTCATTTGAACTCTTTCTCACACCTTCACACCCAAGAGGAACACGAGTCAAATAGACAACAGACTACCTTGAATAGGAAGATATTTCTTGATTATCTAACTGGGTTCCAAGCTATGGCCATGATTTTCTTATTTAAGTGACATCATTGAAAGGACCTGCCATATTTCTCTAGTCTTGATTCACTGGGCATCCTCTCGGGTTGCCTCTGTCTGTCATCTGCTCTTGCGAGTGCCGTCTTTTCTGGCTGAGATCAAAAGAGTATTTCCCATTTCTGACACTCAGAGGCTACTGCTTCTCTCTGCAGCTAGATGGTAAGTCAAAGCCCTGTGTTGGGCTGGGAGTTCTTCCAGAATCAGCCTCGTTGTTATTTCAATAGCTATTTTCTTTAGGGATTAACACTGTTTTACAAAAGGGCCTACAAATGCTTGCCAGGGTTGGGCGTGTTGTGAGTACAGTCCTGTGGAAGAAGCCAACCAGAATCCACAAGGCCACGTGTTCCATCTCCAGCATTGGGAGAAAAGGTGTTTTCCAGGAATGTAAAGAATGCTAACAGCTAATTCTGAGAGCAGGAAAGGCTTTGCAGTCCTTGGGGCAATGGCTGACAATCCCACCTAGAGAAACCAACCAAGGAGTTAGAGCACAGGTTTTCTGAGCCCAGCTCACTTGGTGCTTAGCAGAAAGACTGTACACACCATCCTCCTCCACGTGTGCTTTCCCCTCTGCGCTTGGATGTGAGGAGGAGGAGGAGGACCCTCCAGACCCAGGCCCAGCAGCAGGGAGCTTAGGGTTAGGCACAATGAAGGGGAAGCCACTTCCTCCCTGCTTCTCCTTTTCCCCATCTTCCTCCACTTTCCTCCCTCTCTTGAGAATTAGCTCCTCAGGGCATTGATCTGCTGTGGTGTGCTCCAGGGAGAGGCACTCTGAGGGCTGTGGGGATCCATCTGCAGGTAAAAGCTCCACAGCCCTTTGTGGTCTTCAGTTCTGTGCTCCTGTCTCCTGCTCTTGCCTATTCCACTCACTTTCTGTCTCTGGGTGGATCCACATCTCTTCTGCCAGATTGTTTGTTCTCAGTCTGCTCACCCACTTTTCTGTCCACGTCCTCAGCCTCTTTCTTGAAGGAAGCTGCTTTTGTCCTCAGTTTTTTGCTCCTAGCTGCTGCCTGGGTGAGTGGAACAGACTTGTCTGAGAAATCTTGCAACAGCAAGAAGATCTACAAGTGTGTCTCATCTTCTCTGGATTTTCTTCTTCTTCTGGAGGTATTTTTTTTTTTTTTTGGTGGGAGTCAGCAGCAGCTGAAGTTCTCAGGCTTTTCCTCAGCATCCTCTTCAGCATCCTCCTCCGCATCCTCCTCAGCATCTTCTTCAGCATCTTCTTCAGCATCCTCCTCAGCATCCTTCTCAGCATCCTTCTCAGCATCCTCTTCAGCATCCTCTTCAGCATCCTCCTCAGCATCCTCCTCAGCATCTTCTTCAGCATCCTCCTCAGCATCCTCTTCAGCATCTTCTTCAGCATCCTCCTCAGCATCCTCCTCAGCATCCTCTTCAGCATCCTCCTCAGCATCCTCCTCAGCATCTTCTTTAGCATCCTCCTCCTCCTCTTTCTCCTCTTCTTCCTCCTCCTCCTCCTCCTCAGCATCCTCCTCAGCATCCTCCTCAGCAAGCTGGGATACTCTCATAGACGACTTCATCCTTACTGCTGCAAAGGTTTCTGGCCGGTTACCCCTCTCTGGCTCCTTTTTTTCTAGTCTGGCTTTGGGAGCATGGGAGGTGACAATGGTACAGAAGTAACAGAGTTCATTTTATTGGGGTTCTCGCGTTTTAGGTTTCTTCAGGGCCATCTGTTTTGGGGTGTGCTGTGTATCTATGTGGTTACCTTGCTGGGCAACTCTCTGATCGTCCTCCTCACGCTGGCGGACTCCGCCCTCCATTCCCCCATGTACTTCTTCCTGCGTCACTTCTCCGTGGTGGAGATCCTCTACACCACCACCATTGTGCCGAGGATGTTGGCTGACCTCCGGTCTTCCTGCCCCACCATCCCCCGGGCCGGCTGCTTCACTCAGATGTACTTCTTTGCCCTTTTTGGCGTTGCCGAATGCTGTTTGCTCGCTGCCATGGCTTATGACCGGTATGCTGCCATCTGCTGTCCACTACATTATACCACCCTGATGAACCAGGGAACGTGTGCCGGCATGGTGGGGGCCTCTTACTTTGCGGGCATCATCACTGGCACCACCCACTCTGTCTTCATCTTCACTTTGCCTTTTCGTGGTGCCAACACCATCCATCACTTCCTGTGTGACATCCTGCCTGTGCTGAGACTGGCCAGTGCAAGCACCTTCTGGGGTGAAGTGGGGAATCTCTTCATCACGGTAGCTTTTATCTTTATGCCCTTCTCATTGATTGTGGCCTCTTACGCCTGTATTATTGCCACTATACTTGGTGTTGCAACATCCCAAGGACGTCAAAAGATCTTTTCTACCTGCTCCTCCCACCTGTTTGTGGTCATACTCTTTTATGGGACTGCGACTGCTGCCTACATGAGGCCTCAGGCAGATTCTCTTGGGGACACAGACCAGATTCTTTCCATCTTCTACACGGTTGTCACCCCCATGTGCAACCCTTTTGTTTACACTCTGAGGAATAAGGAGGTCATAGGGGCCATGAGGCGGCTCATGAAGAGATACCTTGGGGGTCCTTGACCATACTCCACCTTCCTCCCAAGATCTTGGATCTAAGGGCCTGATCCCTGGATATTCTCAAGGAAAAAGAGAAGCTGAGACCACAGGGCGCAGTCTGTTGTGCATTGGTGTGTTCCACCCACCATGAGCATCCAAGACACAGGTGACTGTTCAGAGCTCTACTTCTGGGGCCTGGTCTTAAGACTTTGACTGGGCTTCATGGTAAGAGCAGAGCTGAGGACTGGAATGGAGGTCAGGGGGGAGGCTGCTGAGATAACCTTGTGTGATGATGTGATTCCTGGTCATGGCTGAGGTTTAGTGCCTTCCTGGGGTTATGCTCTTGAGATATCCATCTTCCTGCTTCTCCCAGTGAGTCCTTATTGTAAGCCTTTCTCCCTGACCTCATTCCCATATGCCGGTAAGGGACAGGGGACAGGGACTGGCTGGTTTGCAAGTTCCGCTCCTGAGTCTTGCTTGTTATTGCTGTAGCCTTGGTCTATTTAATTACTTGTCTCCTGAATGATTCCCTATCTCTTTGGACCCTCTTAAGATGTTGGTGTTCTCGACTTAGCTTTCTTTCCAGCTGTCTTGAAAGAAATGCCTTTCATTCCCTCCTTTGGTCTCAGGTAGAGGACACATACTGCCTTCCCCACTCTGTTCTGAAGTTTGATGTAGCCTTCAATTCTTGAAATGACACTGGTTTCTTTTTTACTTATTTTTTATTTTATATGTTTCGCCATGGGTGTCAGGTCCCTTGGTACTGGAATTACAGACAGTTGTGAGCTGCTATGCTAATGCTGGGAATTGAACCAGGGTCCTATTGAAGAGCATTCAGTGCTCTTAACCACTGAGCCATCTCTCCAGCCCCTTTATGTTCTTTTTTAAACTTACTTTTACTTTATGTGTACCTTTTTTTTTTTTTTTTGCAACATACTGTTCACTATTTTCACTTGGTGTCCACTTTGGTTGTTGGTTGGAGGGATTTGACACATGTCCCTTTTCTTGGAAAGTCAGCTCTTGATTGTTCCAGAAACCTCCTCAGCTATTAGTCGCAAGTGGGAGAAGTAGAGGCAGGGAAAACGTGCCCAAGGTATAAACGAAGGCCTAGAAACAGCATTGAGTTTCTTCCCCAGTTTGCAAAAAGTAACTCTGTTAGTTGTAATAAATTTGCATACAGAAGAAAATATATCTATCATCCAAATGTTAATTATGTTTTTGGGAAATTACTGCTGCCTGCTTTCGCTCAGTATTTGTATACATGCTTGTTTATAAAAATTAAAAATAAGATTATATAAACTGTGTTTTAACAGTTTCTACTCTATTGAAGACATTTGAACATTGTGCCATGGCTCCTGGGGAGTTCCTTCAATGTCTCTGTCATATCTTACAGTGTGGGTTCTGTAATCTTAAGAAATGTCCTGTCATTGCAGTTAACTTTTGTCACGGACATTGAGATAAATGTACTCACACATATCTTTACCTACATTTTCTCTAGTACAACTCCCTGAAACAGGATTGCCAAGTAAAACTGTTTTTGAAATACTTTGCCAAATTTCCTACCACAAGAATTTTTATTGTGTTTTATTGCTCAATTAAGCGCCTTTCCCTACAAGTTTCAGGGCAGGAATGCTGTCTAAGGGTCAGGAAGGAGTTGAGGTTAGATGACCAAGGGAAAGCAATGGTGAAGAAAGTATAGATAGATAATTTGTAAATTTCTTGAGATGAAAGAATAAGACAAATATGAGTCCCTTTTCCTTAGATACCAAGGACAAGGTGATACATGTGGATTGGAAATACACCAAGATGCATCAAAATGTAACCCAAGGGACTACTTTCAGGCAGAGTCAGTGTCTGAACATAAGGACACAAGTTCAAGGTGAAGGTTTCAGATGTTGGAGGTGGTGAGCCCCTGGACATCCCGAGGGCTCCCTCACCTCTCTGTGGTGATTGTTGGCTTCTGTTCCCTTGTTTATAGGTACACTTCTATCTGTTATCTGCTGATATGTCCCATTCAAGTATCTAAGCTGACCACACAGCAATCCATATGTGCACATTCTAGACTTTCCAGCATCTATTATTCTGAAATACTTGATACTAAGAAGGTAAAATTGGATATGAAACATCATTAGTACAAGAATTTTCAACATTACCAGTTTTTGTTGTTGTTTTGAGACAGGGTCTCACTATGTAGCCTTGGCTGGCCTGGAACTTGCTATGGAGGTCAGGCTGGCTGTGAACTCACAGAGATTCACCTGCCTCTGCCTCTTAAGTGCTATGAGTAAGGTGTGCTTTATATGTCTGGACAGTTAGCTATTTTTCAGGCACAAAACCTAATGTAAAAATTATGTTCACAGATGCAAGCAATATTTGGGAACTATTACATAAATCAGTATTTAAACTCTTCTCTAGTTGCATATTTTCCTTATAATTTTGTAGTACAAAATGCAATGAAGTTTTCTATGTGGGATCATTTTCCAAGTTCCCGACAAATTCATTTTGTTTTACCTGGATGTACAATCCAAATGTTATGGTATGAGAAGACTGGAGGCCCTGCCAGGAGCTGCTCCTCCCAGAAAGCATTCTAGGAACACCTCATACTCACCAACCATCAACCCTCCACACACATTTCACATCTTTATAATGACTCACATTATATGTTTCTGCTGGTTTGTTTCTTCTTTCCTAGGCATTTAGGCTCTCTGCCTGTAAATTCCTTTTTTTTTTAATGGATTAAAATAAACTTTACTGTTTCTAAAAAGTTTATCTATTTTAAATTAATTTTTAAATAAGCAAACAAGAAAGAATGGGTTTCATGATACAGTTTTCACATACATGTCATTGTACTTTGCTCACATTGTCCACAAACTCATACTTTAAACCACAGGTAACGACATTATTTGAGCCTCAGCTCACATTCCACCTCTTCAGAAGGACCTTCTTGAACATCCCTCAAGTAGGACTTATATACTTACTTCGTGGCATATACATCCTTTAGAAAGATAACATTTGCTCTTTTGCTTGAGTGGGAATTTAGTTCAGGCCTTCTCTGCTAGAGGGTATATTCTGTAAAGGCAGAGGCTTTGTTTTGCTCAGAGCCATGGCTTTAAGGCTTAGAAGGGACTGGCACACAGCTTAGAAGAGGTGTTCTGACACACATCACAGACTGTTCCTTCAGTCCACTCAAAGGGAGAGGGGAGAAAAACCATTCTTGTATTTCTCTTTCTGGAGTCTAGACAGCTGAAAATGAAACTCCCCAAACTCCCCCATAGCTCAAGTTCCACTCATAGCCTAACTTCAGCCAAGGTGAGGCACCTCTGGGAGACATGGAAGACAGAAGAATTGAGGCAGAGGCTTCACTTGCTTCACCCCTTCCTGTTGCTGGAGGATTTCTCTCCAGCTCCCAAGTCCCGCCAGTCCTGGAACCCATTCATAAAATAAACACACAGACGCTTACATTATTTAAACTGCTTGGCCATTAGCTCAGGCTTATCATTGTCTAGCTCTTACTCTTATATTTAGCCCATTTCTATTAATCTCTACTTTGCCACGTGGCTCGTGGCTTACTGGTACTTTACATCTTCCTTCTCACGGTGGCTCTAGGCAGTCCCCTCTCCACCTTCCTGTTCCCTTAATTCTCCTCTCTGTTAGTCCCGCCTATACTTCCTGTCTGGCTACTGGCCAATCAGTGTTTATTGATACAAAGCAATATCCATAGCTCAAGTTCCACTCATAGCCTAACTTCAGCCAAGGTGAGGCACCTCTGGGAGACATGGGAGACAGAAAAATTGAGGCAGAGGCTTCACTTGCTTCACCCCTTCCCTCTGACAAATTAAGTTGTGGTTTTTTATGGTAGAAGTGGTCTCAGCACCATGGGGGTCAAGAGGCAGAGTCTGGGGCATCCGTCCTCCTTGGCAAGGATAAAGGTGGAAGTTAGGTGATGTTGGAGGTAGCAGTTGTGGCAGTGGCTTCATCTTGACAGATTCCTTGCCAGGCCTTATCAAGGGTGGTGCTCCAACACTCATCCCCAAAAGCTTATGGATGATATATCAGGTCTCAGCTCACATTCCACCTCTTCAGAAGGACCTTCAGCTGAAGGTCTGGCATGCCAGCTTAGAAGAGGCATTATGGTTGATATTATTGGCTTCACAGGATCTGGAGTTACCTAGGAGACAAGCCACTGGGATGCCTGTGAGGGATTATCTTAATTAGGTTAACTGAGGTAGAAGAGCCATTCTAAAAGTGGGCATCACAATTCCCTGGGCTCGGGTTCTGGACTGCAAGAAAAGGAGAATGGGAGCTGACTATGAGCATTCACTGTTTCCTGCTTCCTGACTGTGATGCAATGGATCAGTGATCAACTGCTTTGAGATCTTGCCACCAGCATATCTCACCACAATTGACAGTACTTTTGAACTATGAGCCGAAAGAAACCCTTTCTCCTTTAAGTTACTTTTGCCAGGGCATTTTATCACAACAGGAAACGTAACAAATACAGAAATTTGGTACCAATAAGTGGGGGTACTGCTGGGAAAAACCTGACCATACAGTTCTTGAGCTCTTGGAACTGGTTTGTTGGAAGAACATAGAGTAGCTGGGCACTTTGGTCTAGATATTCCCTTGAATGACACAAGAAGAGCTCAATGAGCCATTCTGGTGGGAGACCCAGCTCATGAGGTTTCACAGGGGAATAAGGACTCTGTTTTGTTTCTATCACTTTGATAAAGACTATGACCAAAAGCGACTCGGGAGGGAAAGGGTTCATTTATTTCATCTTATGGCTTACAGTTCACCATGAAGGGAAGTCCAGGTAGAAACTCAAGGCAGGGACCTGGAGGCAAAAACTGAAGCAGAAACATGAGGGAACATTGCTTACTGGCTTTGTGTCTATGGTTTGCTCAGCTTGTGTTCTTATATAACCCAGGACCACCTGCCCAGGGTGGCACCATCCCCATTTGGCTTGGGCATCCCATAAATCAATAATCAAGAAAATGCCCCCATAGATTTGCCTATAGACAATCTGATGGAGGGATCTTCTCAACTGAGGTTTCTTCTTCCAGATGACTACATAGCTTATTTCATTTTGATACAACAACAACAACAACAACAACAACAACAACAACAACAGGAAAAACAACCAGTGCAAACTCTATGGGAACTGGGCTGGGGCCATGAATACTATCATATGGGAAAGAATCCAGCTTCATTCTGCCAGTGTCCTGAGAACTTGAGTGAGGACTGAATTGAAAGGTGATGAACTAATCTGTTTGGTGGAGGAAATTTCAAGACAAGAGAGCATCCAGGCCATGGCAGGACTACTGTTAACAATGAGAGAGAGAGAGAGAGAGAGAGAGAGCGCAAAAAGTGAAGCAGAAGGACATTAAGAGGCTCTCAGATGTCTATCATACTTCTGGATGGTTTTTTGCAAGGTTGGGTCACAGATGCTGGTCCCATCAGTGAACTATCCTTCATGAAGTCAGGTCATAGGTACTCATCACACCTCAGGGTGGTCCTACAGGAATCCATTTGTGAATGTTGGCCCCTCCTCTAGGCAGTTCTCTAGCATGGTGCTTGGAATCCTTGTCTCTGTTCCCCTGCAGACTTTGGCTCTGACCAGGTTTCCAGTTCAACGAATTCTGTGTGATTCAATGATTCTGACTCAGTTTCTCTCCCCTATTTAGAGGTTTTTCTGTTGACATGTTTCTGCCTGTAGTCTTGAGACGACACTTGCTCTGAGTTTCCCGTGAGTGTGACTCTTGGATCTGGGGTGACAGAGCATCTGGGTGCTGCTCCTGTGAGAGAAGAGGTTTTTTTCAGCATCAGTCTTCTTTTTGCCACTGCTCTGCACAACTTTCCCTCCTCTTTTTTTCTCTTTAAAGTATCTGTTACTTAGAGTACTTTACTGCTTTTCTGAGGCTCTCTCTCTTAATCATGGCTGCAGTCACCTTTTCTCACTGGGAGAGCTAGCTCCTCATACCTGGCAATCCCTCTGAGCCAAACTTGATTCTCCTACCCCATTTACTTTGTAAAATTTCCTATTATACTAAACTGCAGATTATAAGTTGCTACCCACATCTTTTGATAGCTGTTATCCAACTTTCCTTTGCTTATTCCTTGGGGATTCTAGCAGATTATACCTGCCTATTATCTGTGCCACCTTCCCTGATATATCATGATGGCATTAATGGAACATTGTGATGCAGCAATGGAGCATTCAGTTGGGACTAACACAATGTCACAGTGGAGCATTGACATGGTATCTGGAACTTTATCATGGCAGAAAAGCATCATCACAAAGGCAATATTGAGCCTTGTGGTTTCACAGGGGAGCTTTGATGGCACAATGCAGCAATGTTAAAGTAAAACTGAACAACATGATGTCACAGTGCAACACTGTGATGTGATAGTGGAGATGTGAAGCCAAAATGTACTATTGTGATGGCAAAGTTGACTATTGTTATGAAAAAATGGAGCATTAAGATGTGATAATAGTTCTGAGATGTCACAATGCACCATTGTAGTGGCCCAATTGAGCACTTTCATATAAATATGAAGTATGTGATGGTGCAATGAAACATTGTGATGTCAATGTGGAACATCATAGTGTCATGATAGAGTGTGATATCACAAGGCAGCTTCATGTTGGCACAGTTGAGTGTTGTGATGTCATAATGGAGTAGTCCATGATGACACAATGGAGTTTTTTGATGGTACAGTGTAACATTTGATGGCAATTTTGATGATTTCAGTGTCACAATGGAGCACTAATGTTAGAGTGGAGCTGTGATATCATACTGCACCATGTGATGGCATGACTGAACTTTGCCATATAAAGTGGGGAGTTATGACGTCACAACGGGTCCTTGTGACATAGCAGTAGAACCAGTGACATCACAGTGCAGCACTGTGGTGCTACAATGGAGCACTGTTAGATTTCAAAGAGCTGTGACGTCACAATGAGCACTGTTAGATTTCAAAGAGCTGTGACATCACAATGAGCACTGCTGTGTGAATGGGGGATTGTGGTGGCACAATGAAGAACCGTGAGGGCAGAATGTAGCATTGTGGTGTGATGACATCATATGGACATTGAATGGAGCCTAGTGGTGTCACAGTGGACAACCTCACTTAGGAGCTACGATGTCACAATGAAAAATTGTTTCAGCACATTGGTGCATTGTGATGTCACATTGCAGTATCGTATTGGCCCACTGGAGCGTTGTGATGTCATACTGGAGATGTGATACTACAATGCACCACTGTGAGGGCCCAACTGAGCACTGAAATGCCAACATGGAACATTGTGGTGGCACAAGGAAGGATTGTGAAGACAAGGTTGAGAACTGCCATACAGAATGCAGCATTTTGATGTCACAATGGAGCTGTGATTTCACAATGCATCACTGTGATGGTTTAATGGGACATTGTTATCTAAAAACAGTTGAGCGTTGTGAAGGCATTGTATTGCGATGTCATGGTTGAGTTGTGTTATCACAATGCATCTTTGTGACAGAAAACAACACTGTTGTGTAATGAAACAGCATTGTGATGGCAGAATGGAGTATCATGTAGACAAATTTGAGAATTGTGATGTCATGAGAGAGCATTATGAGGTCACATTGGCTCTTTTAATCCACAATGCACCATTGGGTCAAAGAAATATTTTGTGATGACACCATGGAGCATTGTTATGATAAAGTGAACATCGTGATACTATAGTTGAGCTGTGATATTAAAATGTATCTCTAATGGCACGATTGATCATTGTTACATAAAAGGGAATATTTTTAAAGATTGATTTTAGTTTTAATTATGTATATGTGTGTGTGTCTGTGTCAGCATAGGAGTGCAGTTGCCTGCAGAGGGTCCCTTAGAGCTGAAGTTATAAGCAGTTGTAAATTACTTGATGTGGATTCTGGGAACCAGATTCAGTGCCATGAGATAGTGTATCATAGTGTTGTTACAGTCAAGTTGTAATATCAGAATGCACCATTGTGGTGCCCCAATGGGTCATCTCTATGTAAAAATGGGAGTATATTTGATGGAAGAGTGGAGCACTGTGATGACATACAAGCTGAGTCATCTCAATGGCCCTTATTTTATAGTCTTAATATTAACTTATTGTTTTGACATACAATCATACATACTATGGGATACACTATGGCATTTCAGGACACATGTTTAATGCCCAAAGACCATATTAAGGTAATTGACATTTAATAACCTCAAACATCTATCTTTTATTTCTTAGGAGACTTTCTGTTACTGATTCCATCTCCCTACACTCCACAGGTTTTTTTTTTTAGACATACCATTTTGCCCCAGGCCAGTCTTGGTGGCTAGTACATTTCTTCTAGGTGATTCAATTAGTTGATGTATAATATTTTACAAGAAGATCTTCCAATGGTTTACATTTCTGTAGTTTAGTGATTCATTTATGATTTTGTTTATTTGAATCTTTTACTTGTTATTCTAGTTAAAGATGATCAATTTTGTTTATCTTTGTTTATCTTACCTTCCTTCTTTTTTTTCCTACTATTCTTACTATCTTACCTTTTGCTGATCTTGCCTTCTCTGTCATGATAGACTGTGGTATCTTGCACTGTAAGCTGAGATAGACTTTGCCATCTTTACATGGCTGTTTGCTGTTCAAGGAAGTAACACAGCCCCCATATTGATTCCTACAGTGGCTGCATCAGCTTACACTCTCATCTGCAGCGTCAGGATTCTTCCTTCCTGACAACTTTGACAGAATCTGTCATCATTTGTTTTCTTGATGATAGCCATCCTGACTAAGGTGAGGTAGAATTTCAAAGCAATTTCTATTTGTATTTATTGATGGCTAAAGATGCTGGACATTTTCTAAGTACCCCTCGGCCATTTGTATTTTTTCTTTTGAGAACTGTATACTCCATTAGTTCATTTATTGATTGGATCATTTTTTTTGTGTTTGATTTTTGTAATTCTTTATATATCTTAGATTGTGAAACATAGTTGGCCATGTTAAAAAGTAGACTTGTGGTAATTTCCTTTGTTGTGTGGAATTACTTTAATCTATTGCCCTCTCTCAAGTCTTGGGATGATTTCCAGTGCTATGGGAGCCCTTGTTAGAGTACTTGCCAATACTTATATATTGAAGTTTTTAACCTATGTTCTCCCTAGCAGTTTCAAAGTTTTAGGTTGTACATTAAAGTCTCTGACCCCCTTTGGATTGATTTTAGTGCAGGACAGAGATAGGCAGTGTTTGACATTTTCTCAAAAGTGAAACAGTCTGCATTTGAGAGCAATGCTTGCTTAGAGATTCTTCAAGCAGTGATTTAATCTCAAGAGAACTTTAAGTTGTATTACCTTTTTGTTTAAAATATTTTATTATTATTATCTTTAAAAACTGTAGAGCAAGGTGTGTGTAATAGTGCAAGAACGCGATGGGCCACTAGAGGGAGCCACGCACCCACTTACTTGTATCTAGACTCTGGATGCCATGCCTTGAGAATCTGAACTCTTTCTTATACACACATGTTGTAAGCCTCTGACCTTGGCCCTCCTTTGTAGTTTCTATTTGGACTTTGCACTGGAATTGCTGTCACAGTATAAGAGTTTTGGAATGGATTTACTAGGTACTAGTGTAGCATGAATCTTAAAGAGTCTTATTAATAAAACAAACCCGGAACCAAGTATAGGGGTGAATACTGGAAGAACAGAAAGACAGAACAAGCCACAGCTAACCTCTCCTGGCCAACTTCTCAGATGATCCTGTTTCCTCAGACTGGAAGCTTCTGAGTCCTCATCCAGAATGAATCTCAGCTGAACTGCTGCTAGAAATCCTGAAAGCTTAACCAGCCAAATGTTTCTAGTTTCAGGTCCTCACGCCTTATATACCTTTCTGCTTTCTACTACCACTCCCTGGGATTAAAAGCTCACTTTCTGGGATTAAAGGTGTGTGTACCTTGACTGTCCGTTTCCAGTGTGGCCTTGAACTCACAGAGATCCAGAGGGATTTCTACCTCTGGAGTGCTAGGATTAAAGGTGTGAGTGC
The DNA here is from genome assembly GCA_902168405.1 of Peromyscus aztecus. Lineage (NCBI taxonomy): Eukaryota > Metazoa > Chordata > Mammalia > Rodentia > Cricetidae > Peromyscus > Peromyscus aztecus. Next base: position 24,716 of record CABHPQ010152239.1, on the reverse strand, counting down.
CACCATTTTCTAGCCTTTGTATCTAGTGGCTGTTCTGTCTCTGACCCCAGATAAGTTTATTAGGGTGCACAATATTTTGGGGGAACACAATACCACCACATACTAGTGCTGTCCATGTCCAAACTGAGACCATAGAGTGTCATAAACAATACTTGTTTAACCCAGCTCACCAGTTGTGTTGCTGGGTTTGGGAAAAAGGAAAAGATGTTGAAAAGAGAGTGAGAATGAGAAAAGACACAGAGATGGAGAGAGGGAGGGAGCCAGAGGCAGATAGGGCAGCTCTGGCCCCCCTCCTGTAGAGCACCTCCTTCATTTTAGGGTTTTATAGTCCCTGTGAAAGATGTCCAGGAATTCCTGTCAGAGGCTCTGGACACTTCTGAGTGATTTTCAAGTTTTATTTCATATAGAAAAGTGCAGATTAAGAAATGGAAAAAAGGGAGCAGTGACCTCAGGACAAGATCCCATACTGCTAAATTTCCAACTTGTGAAAAGGAATTAACGAAAAGCTTAGAGAGAGGTGTGGTGGTGTATGCCTTTAATCCCAGCACTCCAGAGGCAGAGACTGGTAGATCTCTGAGTTTGAGGCCAGCCTGGTCTACAGAGCAAGTTCCAGGACAGCCAAGCTTAGGAAGTAAAGGTAACCATCAAAACCAGAAATCTGGTGAAGATATAATTGAAAGGTGTCTGAGTTTGAGGCCAGCCTGGTCTACAGATCCAGTTTCAGGACAGCCACTTAGGCAGTGAAGGAAACCACTGAAAACAGTTGTTGAAGAGAGTTGTTGAAGATGTAGTTCAACAGGGGGGCCATGTTCTAGCCCCAGTAAGCATCAGAACTTGGCAGCTTTGGCTCTGGTTCTGGCTTTAAGGATAGAAGAAAGGGGCTATGGAATTTGCCTCCTTGGCTAAGGAAAGTTGCTGAGGCTAGGCATGTGTCAGGGTGTTCCTGAATGGAGAGGCCACAGTGTGAAGCTGTGAAGCTGAAGCCTGGATTGCCTTGGAGACCCCAAGATGTTAGAGGTGCCACAGCCATGGATACCTGCTGAGGAAAGCTGCTAACAGGAAATGGAACCAGCCCAAGAGAAGGAAGTTACAGTCAACCAAGGTGAAAGGAGTTGGAAATCTGAGGAGAGTTTTGACATCAGACATGGAGATTCAGCATTTGGTGTTTGCCCAGCTGGTTTGGTCTTTCTTTGGTCCGGTATTTTCTCACTATGCATCCTTCCCTACATTTTGGAATGGTAATGTATATCCTGTGCCATTACATGTTGGAAGTATTTGATTTTGATTTTATAGGGGATTACAGTTAAGACATTGCATGCATCTCAGAAGAGACTTCGAACTTTGGACTTTTAAACATTGTTGATATGATAGACTATGGGACTGTCTTAGTTTGGGTTTTTATTGCTGTAAAAAGATGCAATGACCACGGCAACTCTTTTAAAGGAAACACTTAATTGAGGGGGCTCGCTTACGGTTTCAGAGAAGCCTGGTGGTGTGCAGACAGACCTGGGGCTGGAGTTGAGATTGCTACATCTTGAAGGCAACAGGAAGTTGACTGACTGTCACATTGAGGGAAGCTTGAGCCAAAGAGACCTCAAAGCCTGTCCCCACAGTGACACACTTCCTCCACCAAGGCCATACCTCCTAATAGTGCCTCTTTGGGGACCGTTTTCTTTCTAATCACCACAGAGACTTTTGATGTTGGACTGAATGCATTTTTGCATTGTGATATGGCTTCAAACCTTTGTGTGTCAGGGAGTGGAATGTAGTGGCTTGAAAGAAAATGACCCCCAAAGGGAGTGACACTATGAGGAGGTATGGCTTTGTTGGAGTGGGTGTAGCCTTGTTGGAGTAGGTGTGTCACTGTGTGTGTGGGCTGTGTTGTTTCATATATACTCAAGCCACACCCAATGTCTCAGTTCACTTCCTGTTGCCTGTGCAAGATGTAGAACTCTCAGCTCTCTCTCCAGCACCATGCCTGCATGCACTGAGCCACACTCCCTGCTGCCATGTTTCCTGCCATGATGACAATGGACTAAACCTCTGAAACTGTGTGCTGCCACCTCAATTAAATGTTTTCCTCTGTTTGAGTTGCCGTGGTCACTTCACAGCAATAGAAACCTTAAGACAGTATGGGTGCATGAATATGAAAATACTTTCATGAAGCCTAGTGACATATAAAGTGAATATATTAAGAAAGGTGTTTTGATCTATTATTTCCTCAGAATGAACAAGAGGCAGTACCTGGGGTGGTACAGTACTCACTCAATGACTTAGAAACTATGGTTTTGGGACACCTGCTTAGAGAAGCTCTGATTTGCAGGCTTTTCCTTTCTGTATAATGATTTACTATCTGTGAGGCACCATAGAGATTCACCAGTCCAGAGACATCAGTTCTCAAGTGTGTGGCAACCTCCTAAAGGGGAGCAGAGAGTTCAAAGCCCTTAATGACCTAAATATTTTCAAGAAAAGGGTTCAGACTTGCAGAGAGTGTGGAAGTAGTTCTTCAGGCTCTGCAGGAATAATATTAAGATTGTATTCCCATGGAAATTTGTGTTTGTGTCACCCTCCATTTCTATCTGGCCTCCTCCAGCATGCTGCAAGCGCAATCATTTTAAAAACAGTTATCAATAAACACAAAATGTCTCTGTATAAGCAGAATTGTGGTATTAGGGTGAAACCCCTTATAATCTAGTTGGAGACATACAGGATTTAAATAAGGAGTAATGATCCTACATAGTGAAAGAATTTTAGGAACTGGATGACTTGTACCAGCAGTAGTCAGAAGTATGCTCTTGGGGATTAGGTTTTTTTTTTTTTTAAGAGTCCACTACGGAAAACTAGGTAGGCTAGAATTTACTTGAGAGCATTTTCTCAAAGTATGGGTCTCACCTTCGAGTAAGGACTGAGGTTGCTCTTAGAACTTAGAAAAAGTGGGCTGGAGAGATGGCTCAGAGGTTAAGAACACTGACTGCTCCTCCAGAGGTCCTGAGTTCAATTCCCAGCAACCACATGGTGGCTCACAACCATCTGTAATGAGATCTGGTGCCCTCTTCTGGCAAGCAGACATACATTCAGGCAGAACACTGTATACATAATAAATAAATAAATCTTAAAAAAAAAAGAACTTAGAAAAAGTGATGTCCAATGTTCAGTGATATGGTAATACCTGAATTTCAATGAAAGATGATAAAGGAATGAACAAAGGGATCGAGTAAAGTAAGAGTGATATAATGGATACATAAGAGCATGAGAGTCACTAAAATGTTTGCCCCTTATGAGGCCCTACATCTACCCAGGATATGACATTGATGCTTTTGAGAAGTCACCAGAACCACCAAGGTTCAGTGATGGTTTTTGTTCCCAAAGGATAACGGTAGAAGGAGTGGACATGGAGACAATGGGAACTGACCTATTAGACCCCAGACGGCTCTGTGTATACAGGAACTCAGGCTGCTATGATTCCAATAATTCGCAAGGTCAAAGAAGCATCCAAGAGTCCTTGAATGCTGGGTATTGTGGATATAGTAGAACATGGCAAAGCACCCTAAGTACTCAACCTGACTTTTCCAGAAATCATCTTTAAATGTGTTCTCTAAATCCCTGTCAGGCCCTTGCTTCGCTGTCTCTTAGCAGATTTCTATTAACACCAAGATTGCCTAAGAATTTTCTTTTCCTGAGTCTTCCTTTAAAAGAGTCCAGATAATTCCATCATAATAGTTTTCATTTTGTTCTCAGGAAACAGAAATGTTCTTGGGAGTACTCATGAAACCCAATGCTGTGTAATAGGAAATGACTTTGCAAGATGTCTGTACGTTTAAAGAGCTGTCTTAAAAAATTTCTCTCTCTCTCTCTCTCTCTCTCTCTCTCTCTCTCTCTCTCTCTCTGTATGTACTTGCCTATCTGTGAGGGTGTGGAGGCCAGATGTTGACATCTGGTGTCTTTCTTCAATGGCTTGCCACCTTATTATTTGAGTCAGGATTTCTCACTGAACTTGTGGCTTACCTTTTAGGCCAATGACCAGTGAATATCTGGAATCAGCTTGTCTTTGGCCCTTTCTTGCATGCTAGGGTTACAGTGTAAGCCAGCATGCCCAGCTAGTACAGAAGTGCTGGGATCTGAACACAGGTTCAGATTTTCAAAGCCAACACAGTATCTGGGGAGCCATCTCATTAGCCAGAGAGGCAATCTTAAGAATTATCAGAGTAAGAAACTCTAGAAACCAATTGTTTAAAGCCCAAAGAAAAGTGATCTAGAAATGAACATTCTGCATAGTATAATAATCTCTTCTGAGAAAGAGCTAGTAATTTCTGACACAGTGTATTTGCATTTTAGAAAATTATCAATTGAGGAATTAAGAGATGATGATTGAAATAATACAAGTGCAGTCATTAGGCTGATCCTCCAATTTATGACAGGCAAAAGAATTTTAACTAGTTGTATTCTGTATACAGTCTGCCAAGATAATTTTTCTGTCTCTTTCATTCCTTTTTTTTTTAAAGACTTATTTATTTATTCTGTACACAGTGTTCTGCCTGCATGTACACCTGCAGCCAGAAGAGGGAACTAGATCTCATTACAGGTGGTTGTGAGCTATCATATGGTTGCTGGGAATTGAACTCAGGACCTCTGTAAGAGCAGCCAGTGCTCTTAACCTCTGAGCCATCTCTCCAGCTCCCCTCTTTCATTCTTTAAAGGTAGATAACAGAAATTCTTGAATTGATTTGAAACAGGCTGTGGACACCAGCTCACACCAAGCTTCCCTGAGAAATCACTTCAACAAAGAGGAGGCATAGCCTGAATGCCACCCAACATTTCCACTTATTCTGAGGCCACTAAAATGAATAAAGATGCATTATTTTTCTGACCACATCATTGAAAGCTTGTTTTACTTGCTTATTCCTTAGAGTGTAAATGAAGGGGTTCAGTAAAGGGGCAACTGAGGTATTGAGCACAGCCACACCCTTATTGAAGGCAACTCCTTCTGTTGCCGAAGGCTTTATGTACATGAAGATGCAGCTTCCATAAGAGAGGGAGATGACAACCATGTGGGAGGAACATGTGGAAAAGGCCTTCTTCCTCTGCTGTGCAGAAGGGATCTTCAGAATGGTCCTGATGATGCGAGTGTAGGAGAGAATCACCAGCACCAGTGTGACTATCAAGGTCACGACTGCTAAGAGAAAGTCAAAGCGTTCTAGCAGCCTTGTGTCTGAGCAAGCTATTTCTATGAGGGGCCCATAGTCACAGTAATAATGATTGAGCACATTGGATGCACAGAAGTCCAGCTGACTGGTCATGATGATTGGGAATAAGATGACTAGGAAGCCACTCAGCCAAGAGCAGAGGACCAGCAGGGTGCAGACCCTGCTGCTCATGATGGTGGTGTAGTGCAGGGGTTTGCAGATGGCCACATAGCGGTCATAGGACATGGCAGTCAGAAGGCAGAATTCAGTGGCTCCTAAAAAGATGGCAAAGAAGTACTGAGTGAAGCAGCCAGCAAAGCTGATGGTCTTAATTCCTGTAGAGATGCTGAAGAGCATTCGAGGAGTAAAAGTGGATGTGAAGGAGATTTCTAGGAAGGAGAAGTTCCTGAGGAAGAAGTACATGGGTGTCTGGAGGTGGGAATCCAGCAGTGTGAGGATGATGATGGTGAGATTTCCCATAATGCTGAGAATGTATGTGAGGAGGAGAAATAGGAAAACACAGATTTGAAGCTCCGGTGCATCTGTGAGTCCCAGCAGGATGAATTCAGTTAAAGTCTGATTTTTAACTCCTAACATTGGCTGTCTGTGAACACACAGAGGAGTTAAATCAGTGATAGGACAGAAGTCTAGAATATTTAAGTTAGATTATTATTATTATTATTATTATTATTATTATTATTATTTTTAGAATTGCAGTAAGCTTCTCCCTGTCAGGTCCCTGGAGTCATCTTGCTAGCCTGGTGCCCACTGATACTTTCTATGGTGCCTTTTTATGATTTCTGCGTGCTTTTCTTGTAAACACATCCCTAAATCATTTTCTGTTTTTGAACAAGCCTGTACTTAAAAACAATTAATTAATTTTTTAACAATTTCACTCTTATTTATAATGCGTTCTGGTTACTGTCTCTCACCCACCCTCCTTTATATCCCTTCCACCCTTATCAACCACCCTTCTTCCTGACCTGTCCCTTTCCATGACCTTGGTTTAGTCCTGTTACTGATTCGTTTAGTTTAACCAGGGCCGTTTGTGCGATGCTGGATTGGTATTATTCATCGGAGCCTGGTGAGGGCGCCAGTGAGCACATGTTCGGAGCATCCCTGTACTTTTGCTCTTTTATTATGTCAATTAATTCTGCAATGATGTCCTTTTTACATCACTTGCTTGGCTTCAGTGGGAGAAGAAATGAGGTTAACTCACAGTTGAAGAACCTTTAGGAGGCAAACAATTTCATTAAAATTAGGGTAACTGAAGAGTCCCCACCTTTCATCTGGGTTTCGGAATTTGTGGTCCATCATTATCGATATCACTGTCTTTTCTGCTTATTGACTTCTGGGGTCTTCTTTCTGTCAGGTCCCATTTCTTCCCTCCTAGATGGCATCACCAGAGGGACATATGAATCTCCTGTTAGATTACTGCTCTGACATTTTTTTTTGTATTTATATTTATTGGTAAGTATGTGATTTTATTTTGGCTAGAAAAGGACATTTAAGACAAAAGGTGCAAGCCTCATTTAAGAGTTTCTTAGCTAGATGGGGGCTGTTTATATCCTACTTTGAGAATTTGAGGAATTATCTTTTATATAGATGAGGAGTAGGTTTCTGAACATTTATGAAGCTATTATAAGAGCCTCTTTATTTGGCTTTTTCTAGAGTCTTCTCCATAGCTCTGATATTCTCAATTCCTCATCAAAGATATATTCAGTAGACATACATTTAATCAATAATATATATATATATATATATATTTGACATAATCCTCCTCATTTACCATGTTTTTCTTTAAGATATTTCTGCCAGAAGACTTCTGGATAAGATAACAGGCTAGAAGCTGCCTCCATGTGACCAGTGAAGGAGAAGAGTCAGAATAAGAAAATCAATATACTCTTCAGGAGAAAAGGATGAAGAGCTTTGGAAATTGGCCATAGCAGTGATAGGGTCCCTGTAATGTGTGGAGAAAAAGACTGTCAATACACGAGAAAGACCTCACTGGATGAATGAAGCTTCATCTTGGAGGCTCCACGACACTGGGCGGGGGCAGGGGAGCAGATTCTCACCCAAAAGGTAAGTCAGATAGGCCCTGATGAAAATACTCTGCAGTCCTGACCCCAGGATTAGCCCACAGCCATCAACAGCCTGGAATCCGGTTGTGCATTTTGGTGTGATGATGATTACTCGGGCATGTAGGCCATCGAGGGTGAGGGATCCCATTTGGCCATTCTGTATGACTTAGAGGGCAGTGCAAGGATGGCAGTTTTAGAGAAAACCTACTACTCAGAACTGAGCTGCAGTAGGTGTCTGAGAACCTAGAATCGCCAGAAATCAGAGAGCATGAATTGAACCTGCTGGAGAGCAGGAGGGCCAGGTGCGGGCAGATTGCAGGAGGCTTGCCTCAGACAGTGAAATGAGTAACTCTACCCTCCGGGAGGGAGCAGATCTTAGCTGAGTTTGACAGCCTGGAGTCTGACACTGCCTGGGTCTGAGCTCAGCAGGTGTATCAACTTCTGGAGCCAACTGCTGTAGAACCTCCAAACTCTGACGTTATGGAGGAACACGGACAAGTAGACAAAGGCAGGCTCTTCCCTGGTGCAGATCTCTGTATGCGGGCTGCGTCCCAACACAAATAAAGGCACCTGGGCTAGAACATCAGGCATCCCAGGAGGCATAATCCGGAGAGCCTCGGGAGTGTGAAAGATTCTGCCCAACCCACGGACTGCAAAACTGAGCATGACCGGCAGAGACTCCAGGCATGCAAAGAAGGAAATACCTGAGAGCAAGTACAGCCCTGGTGGACTTCATGTACCACATACCGACGGGGAATCAGCAGCACAACTCACAGGGAAGACAGAAGCCTGCAAGCGGTTCTCCTCGCATGCTTAGAGCTGACAGCCTTCCACATTTGAGGACACAGAAAGAAGGTATTCAACACTTTATTCTTTTCTTTATTTTTTGACGGTTGTGATGCCCCCTTTCTCTTTATTATATATTTTTTGTTTGTTCACATGCTTTTCATTGCTGGGCGGTCTTCTTTTTTTGCTTCCTGTGTTTACTCTTTTTCTCACTTTCTATTATGCTTTTAGTAGCACTTACTACTTAAAAAACCCACATATTTTAAAGCAGTTTCCCTTCTTACATTTATCTAATTTGGTTTCCAAACTTTTTAATTATGGAGCAACCACATTTTTTTTTGTTTTAAATTTTTTTCTAATCTCATGTTCTTTTCCTCTCCCTCCTCCATAACATTCTTCTCCACTCCTTTCACTTTCCATTTATTTAATTGTTTTCCCATTATTTTAGCCCTTTCTCTGGCTCCTCTCTTTATCATAGTCATTTATTATTTTCACATTTATCCCAAATAGCTAAAAATTTGTAAATTTATTTACTTATTACAGTATGCATGCATGATATGTGTCCATGGCTCTGCATCTCATGGTGTATATGTAGAGGTCAGAAGATGTCTTTGTGGAATTAGTTCTCTCCTTCCACTTTTATGTGGGTTCCTGGGATTAAATTCAGGTATTCAGGCTTACACAGAAATCACCTTTACCCTCTGGGCCATCTCACTGGCCCTACTCCACATAATTTTAACCTAATGATATTTTAAAGTGATAACATTCTATATTGATGTTTTATGATCATTGGTGATGTATTGGGTTTGATGTCACTATTATAAGAGTTTTCTCCCTTCATCACTGCGTGATGTTAGGGATTGTGTTATGAAATATTATTTTAACCGGAAAAAGATGTGTTTGATTTGTTTATGCTGCAGAATATGACTTTAACTGTGTAAAGGTGTGTTACTTTTGTTTATGCTGCATTTGTTTAATTATGTAAAGATGTGTTGCATTTGTCTCACCTTGCCTGTCTAAGGCGCCTGATTGGTCTACTAAAGAGCTGAACAGCCAGTAGCTAGGCAAGAGAAAGGATAGGTGGGGCTGGCAGGGAGAGAGAATAAATAGGAGGAAAAAAAACTAGGTTCTTATAACAGTGACATCAAACCCAATACATCACCAATGACCATAAAAAATATCAATATAGAATGTTATGCTCAAAATGAATAGATATCTAAGCTAAGAGGTGTGCAAACTGCAACACAGAAACACAAAGATCATGAAAAAGGAGGACAACATGATTCCCTCAGAAGAGCATAACTCCTCAACTACTGGATTCAGAGTTACTGAGACAGGTAAAGTGCTGGATGAAGATGTCAAAT